>JAEIFU010000605.1:0-114539 GCA_018904235.1 Lordiphosa stackelbergi
GGAACACCCTTTAGTATGACCCGCTAACGGGACATGATCGAAACATTTCTCTGATTCAGACAGTTTTCTTCACACGAGAAGGAAAAAAATACAAAAAAATATATCCAAGTAAACCCACTTGGCAAATATGCCAAACAGTTTTCTTTGGAGAGAGAAAGACACTTAATGAAAGAGAAGGAAAAGGAAAATGTATCTCAAAGATACAATTACTATTCAGTTATTTATCGACGCTTGCAGACAAATAATGAAAGTTGCCTGCAGAATTTTAGATTATAAATGGACATTTTCAACTAGGGCTGCAATGCTCCACTTGATTTGAAAAATCCTGGTTTAAGTCTGGTTAGTTTTTTCAAACAAAATGAACCATTCAATTTCAACCGAAACTCAGTAATTTCATGTCACCGAAAAATCCTACAGTTGCTTTAAAATAGCTGGTAGATTTGTGTTGTCGCCACATCATGATCGGGTTAGACATTTAAATCCTATTTTACACAATTGTCAGCGAAAGAGTGCATAGCGAGTCTGCTCAGGCATATTGGCTTAATGGCGATTTAAAAAATAAAGTCAACAAATTTTAGGGTAACTAGCACAAAAATGCTTTACCAAGAGCAGTCGTTAGATAGACAACATTTCACAGCTTTGAAATAATGGCCCTGTTCACCAGCATACATCGAACATCATCCATAAAAAAAAGTTCTATTGGATTTTGTTGAATGATTTCAACAGAAAATGGAAAAGGATTTTTATACCCTTGGAGAGGGTATATTAAAGTGTCGGATGTTTGTAACGACACGACCCGCCAGTATATATTCTTGATCAGCATGACGAGCTGAGTTGATATAGCCATGTCCGTCTGTCCGTCTGTTTCTATGCTATCTCATCCGTCAGTTTTAAAACTATCTCAACCAAACTTTGCACGAAGTCTTTTGGTACAAATACGCTGCACATTTGTCGGAATCGGCCGGATCGGATGACTATAGCATATAGCTGCCATAGGAACGATCGGTTGAAAAAGTAGTTTTAGTGGGAAAAACTTTTGTTTTCTATGCTATCGCTCCCAACCCCCGTATTTATAAGTTTTCTATGATTTCACATAATTTCACCGAGATTTATCAAAAGGACAACTATATAGTATAGCTGCCTTACAAAAGATAGGTCTGAAAAAAGTCTTAGTAAGAAAATCTTTTTGTTTTCAATGCTATCGCTTCCACTTTGTACAGATCTATATTATATACTACCACAATTTTGTCAAGTTTGATTTAAATCGGATGACTATATCAGCATATCAAACTGGCAGCACATATCATGCTCCAAGGGTATATAAACTTCGGTACAGCCGAAGTTAGCTTCCCTCTATTTTTTTTGATGACGTACTTTTATTTGTTTCCAACGATGATGGATAGCAAACTACTTTGCCATAATGCCGTTTAAATTACACAATATCGATTACTTTCATAACAATAGCATTTTGGCAAAATGTTCTTGATAATAAGAGATTAATGTAAGAATTGAAATGACCAAGGCTTGGAGCCTCTGAAATACTGAAATCCGGTGATTAGAACCGGTTATGAGGTCTAGGGTTCACTTCTCGGACCGTTTCCTTTACTTATCGAAACTATAGTTTTGGTTCAACGTTTGATTCATGGATTCTAAAAGCCTACTCCCACTATAATTACATATTTCAGAATGTACATATACAGGGTGCCACAGAATTCACTTTCGCTCTAAATTCGCTCGAATTTGATTTCGGCCTGCCACAGAGCATGTTTTCGAGTGAGTCGGCGATTTGCTTAAAAAAGACCATAAAATGCATTTTAATAAAAATAAGGCTTATTGAGTCTTCAAGGGTGTTCAATTTGTAAATAATATACATCAAAAAAATTAAATATTTAACATGTTAAGTTTATAAAATAAGCATTTTTAATCGCTAGTCAATTCGCTAGTTAAATTGGTCATTCACTGCAACCCACCAAATCGCTAGAATTACAGTGTTGCCACCTTTTAACATTTGAATTTCGAAATTAATGGAACTTCGTTTTAAAGTTAATACAATATCGATTTTTGTGTTAAAACAAAGATAAATAAATTAGATTAACTAGCAATAATTTTTGCGTTGATATTTTCCTTAATTATTGTGCAATTTGTAAGTCGATTGCTGTCAATCTGAGTTGAATATAGTGGCAACGCCTACAAAGTAATACGAGAAGCCGCTTAAATGTTGTCTTTATTATTCTTCCGAAATTGTTATAAAATTAATTATAAAGGAAAAGCATCGAACAGATGTCCAGAGCGAAATTAGCTTGGCTTTTTTTAAAGACTTGGCCCCAATGTCACAATGGGCGACATGGAAGTTCGGCTGCAGCCTGGAAAAACTCTTTATTCTTTTTTTTTTGCCTTTTTTTTTTCTTATTCTCTGACTTAAAGACAGTCAGATGCGCATCAAAGACTGGTGCACTCCTAGCCTCTTCTTACGGATTTGCATAAATCGTCGATTGCCATCTGTCTTCGAACATTTTATTTAATTAAACAAAACTCTTCTTTCTCGCCCTTTTCGTATCCGTCAGCAGCTAGAGTTGAAGGTATCATTTTTATTTTGGCGGGCGAAAAATTTGAATTTTTTGTGGGAATAACAAATATTTAACTCAGTTAAGGAAAATTAAGTTTGTTTTGTTAAAAAAAGGATTACAAAATATTAATAAAAACCGCATTTAAAGTCTTAATCTAATTTGCACTTTCGGGGGTGTCTCCCCTATGCAGTCAAGTTCGAAAGGGTTTGTCAACTAGCTTAAAAAATGAAATCGCTCGAAGTTCTGTGGCATGGCGAAAAAATTTTACGAATTTGGGCAAAGCGCGGAACTAGCCAAATTCTGTGGCACCCCTCATAGTTTTTTGATCGTTTCCATATGATATGAATATATTTTACAGTGTCGTGAACATGTTGATAATTTAAATTTATATTAATTGTGTATTACATCTTTGAACTAAGCTCTAGAGAGCTTAGATCAATTAAATCAACTTACATATTGCGAGACATTGAGAACAGGCCTGATTATTATATAAAAAATTTACCATTTTTCTCATACTCTGAATTAAGAAATATCAATGAAAAGTGAAAATTGATTGACGGCATCAGGCTTGTTTTCTTTTATATACGAGCACTTTTTGCTGGTGGCTGTTTTCTTGTTTGCCTTTTTTAATGATTTTTTTTACTTCTTTGGAGAGTTTTTCCTCTGTTTTATTGCGCATTATTGCAATATTCTCTTTGGAAGTCAAAACATACTTTTTGGGAAAGTGGCCAATATTTGCGTGGCTCACAAACCCCAGTGGCTCAAAACACCCCACTCTCCCCTATGTTATTCATTATAGTTATTTTTCAGAAGTTCTCTTATCACGCCTTACAAAAGTTCCCCACCTTCCATGTACTTAAATATAGAGTTAATTAATTAAAATATTAAAAATTTAGAATGCTTATTGATAAAACATGAAAATATGATGTTTTAAATGAAAGCCGATGTTTGTTTGCTCAATATCGACTGCAGGACAACTGAGATATGACGTTCTTGCATTAACATGAAAACGAAACTTGAAAAATTATAATGAGACATATTTTCATATCACATGGAAAGGAAAAGAGATATCAATACGAAAATTTTTACACAAAATAGTACACAATACAGCGATGTATTTCTGCATCATTAAGTCAAATAACCTATTTTTTGAGTTATCCCAGTATAGAAGTAAGTGAGCGATAAGTTCTTAAAAATGAACTTAAGTTATTCTTAGAATTTAACTTATTTCAAGCAGAGGCGGTCCGGTTAGGGGTTTACAATTTAGAGTGTTTGAATCCGATTCAATAGACCCCAATCGATTTGCAACCTTGAAAGTTGCTGTAGCCATGGGCGTTCGTCTGTCCGTCTGGGAGAACGTCTGGAGTACAGGTGATAGAGCAATCAATCTTGACGGTTGCGTGGCTTCAAGCTTACCCATTAAAATAATACACATAAGATCCCTTTGCATGGGTTAAATCAAGTACCCCTTGACTTTGTCACCGATTTGATCTATCCATGAACTTCTAATCATAGTTAAAATAATAATTGATTCATTGAATTATAGCTCATGGCATGAGGCATGATCTATATGATCTGTTTCAAATGATTCAGCTCAGATTAGCTTAACAAAGCAACAAGATCAATCATTCTCAACTCAAATAGCTTTTAGAGTTATAGCCCATTGCTTCAATGTCAAGATATGCACAGAAAAATTTTAAACATTTTCAATTGATTGCACATTTTGGAATAGACAAGTTTGCTTATATGATGATACAGTTTGTAGCCAAGTTTGATATAATGTGCTAATTATTGAAGTTCGAATAATTAATTGTAAAATAATGGCATATACGAACTGTGACATGTGCTAAAATGGTGGGGGACCAATAAAGGCCTATTTCTTCTTCTATATAAAGCTTCTTCTTCTTCCGTGGCCTGCTGCTTTAAATGCTCGCAAATCGTTTCTGTTTTGCTCGCGCAGGCTTATGTTATTTACACTATGACTATGCTTGGTAATGTCTTGCCTTTGCCACATCAGGGCCTTTGCTTTAGGGAAGGGATCGGAAATTAGAGTGTACTTATGTATATGCACGTCCAAAGAGAAAAATATTTTAAGCTTATATATGTGCATTAGACTGAGCAACATTTTACATTGTACGTACATGTGCATATGTAAAAATTTCGGAAAGTAAATTCGTAAGCATCAAACTCACCTTAATTTCTTTTATTAAGAAACCGCTTACATTTTCTTCAATGTCAAAGGCGAAATACTGCCGATACCCATTTGATTTTGGACAATAATTAAACTAATTAATTGCTTGCAATCACGAATAGAAATTTTACGACGATTAAACGCTGGCCATGAGTAGGCGACTTTACTACTGAGCTCTTTAGTTTTGCATACAAAAGCGACAGAAGGCTAAGACCATAGAATAAACATAACATAACATATCACTCATTGTATAATCTTTGCTAAAACTTAGCAGAAAACGAACATGCACAAACAGAACTTAAGTGAAAGTGCTTCAAATATTTAAATAACTAGTAAACCCGCGTGCTTCGCTGCTCACTAAATGAATTTAATGTAAAATTTGTCTATCATAAAAAGTTCCGTTGTACAGAATGAAATGAAATAGGCGTTCAAACACACATTTTTGGTCTAAATTTGAGATTTTTTGAATAATTTTTAATTTTTGAGGAACCTTTTTATAGAAAAGTAATTTAATTTGGTAATTTGGTGCACGAATTGTGGAGATAGCCCCTTACATATACTTTTTTTCCACAAATTCATAGTAAAGTTTCGTTGTTGTTTTTTTCTTCCACACAGAAACATACATGGACAGCCGTAAGAAATCATATCTGTTATTAATCTCTCACACTCCACACCGCTGGCGCAGTTAGCAGCTCTAAATTTAGAGATGACACTTTCGCAGGTAGAAACTCTGAATATAGCGATGACAAAATGTCTTGACGGCAGCTACGAAAATAAAAAAAAAAAATAGATCAGAACCGAAACAGTACCGATACCATGTTTAGGTTCTTCTCAGTTCTAAAAATATCAGATCTCGAATATCGGATCGGTATACATCAAATTAAAGGAAGTGGTTCCGGTTCTGGGTTATAAAGGAACATCTGATAAAGCAGGAAGGAACTTAACAATTGGCAATTGGTGTGCAAAAAGAAACGATCGTTTCTATATGGGATCCGGTTAGATTCCCTGAAATAATTATTTTGAACTTATGCATTCATGCAATGTCTGATTTCGATGATTCAATGTAGTAGTCATGGTCGCTTTGAATTTCCTTATGTAGTGCGCTACTACAAGTCGAAAGCTGTCAAAAATTGTGTAGTATTTTATCGCATATGACCCTGGACGGTCTTACGCGTCATAATTTCTATTCCCCATGGGCTTATACAGCAAAAAATATGTGTTATTCGTAATAAAATTATTCGCAGAATAATTTTTTCTGATACGAATAAATTTCAGCTTCATTATGCACTTGCCCAGAAGTTTGCAACACGTAGAAATATTCATTTCCGCCACTTCTCGTATTCTTGATCAGGGTGACGAGTTGAGTTGATTAAGCTTTTTCCGATCTTCTGCCTGTCTGTTTCTAAGCAAACAAGTCTCATAGTTTTAAAGCTATCAACTAGCCATGAAACATTAAATTTCAGGGTGCCAAGAGATTGAGAGAAGTTTGGCTTGTGGACCTCTGCGCTGAGTAAAGCCAAACACAAGTGTTGGAAACTTTTATTCATTTGCACTGGTCCCGTGTTTAATCATAGCAGTTCAGTTTGAATAGTTCAAATGACTAGACTACGGCTCTTTAGCCGTATTTAATTAAACTTTAAACAATCTTATCTGCCAATGAAATTATTTTACGCAAAATGTATGCAAAATAAATCTAAATGCTCTATTTGTTTAAACTCAATTATTTAAAAACGATTCGTTATCTTGTCGTTTCACTTAATTACAGTCTGCAGCTTCCTATTTTTCTGTACGAATTATGCAATGTCTACAAGTACATAACTATATATGTACATAGACTTGCTAAATAAACAAAAGCGATAAGCAAATGGATGTTGATAAGAGCGACGATCGCTTTGCCAGCTCAATGCTTAGGTGACATATGCACGCACTTTTATTTGGCAAATTCGTTAAAATAAAGTTAAATAAGACGTGCCTGGCATATATCTCTCCTTCATATCTTGAGTGAATAAAGTCAAATGATAAGCAATTACTATGTACTTGAAAATTGGTTTCTCTAAAAGGGGCGTGGGGAGTACAACAATTCTGTGTCTATCATTATCAAAAACCGGTCGAACGCCTTCGTCATAGCAATTGATAAGAATTGTCGGCGAATTTCGGCCATGATGTAAGCAGTGGAACACGTCAGTAGCGCACTTTACTCTAACTAGCCTGACTCATGATTCAATCTAAACGTAAGGCTTACAGTAAATAGTTTACACTTCAGCGCCCCGAAAGTTTTTGCGCCTAGTCTAGCCACAGATGCAGCCAGGCAGAACACACATTGGAACAAATTAAAAACTAAAACGCCCAACAAAAGCAAGTGGAGGGTGGGGAATCAGAGCGAAAGCGCGAGAGAGGCCGATTATAATTGGTTCCATATAAACATTAGTATTTGATGATCAAAGGCTGCCCAGGTGCGACCTATGAACTGTGTTTGCTATCCACATAATGAACTCACACAGTGCGAGAAGTTCAAGGCTTTCAGGTGCTGTTGCTCTACTTTGGTTTACGTTTAGCACCTGTGTGTGTTCACCTTATGAATTACTTAGCTTTCATTGCTTTGTTTTGGGCCTTATCGCGTTGCCAGGCACAGCTAAAGATAGAACCAGCTTAAGTTTGTTAGATAAAAATCAATGTAGGGCAGCAACAACTACTTATCGGAGCTGTGTCAGCCAGTGGAACCCTGGAACCAAAAGATATCTATGCAACGCAAGCCACTTACTACTGTGTCCATAACTGTCGCCAGTGATTAACACTGCTCTAATTTTAAGCAACAAAGAAGTAGCTCGGTTAGGGGGGGAAAAGCCGCAAAGTAGAAATAATTGAGTTAAGCAATTTGAGGGTTGCTTATTATCAAAGTTTTTTTTGTTTTCAATATTACCGCTCTTAAACTCGGTCATTACTAATATTATATGTTTTTAAGCTGATCTCCGAAGTTTGGTACAAATCTCTAGCCGTTGAAGTATGCTTTTTCAAGTTTTTTGAAAACCGACTTAAAGGCCCTTTGGATATTCGCCTTGGTTTTCTTAACAATTTCTTTTTCATTTGCTATCAATTGGCAGCTTAGAAGCCACATGCAACATGCAATCAAATTACGTTAACCAACCGTGTAAAATAGATAACCTAAAGTGCATATTGTCTTTGCCAACAAATTCTTCCCCATTGACAGGAATAGCCAGCCTTACCTATATTCAAACTTTCTGCTTGAAATTTGAAGGTTTCTATTTCTTCCACGATCCTTGTTTCTCCCATTTGTAAAAGCAATTCGTATAGGTCGGTAAGACCGTGTACACACAAAGAAATCTGTGGGTAAATTTAAACGATATTGTTGGTTAGAAATGCGATAAAAAATTAACCAATTTGTAGAGTAACTTTCTCGCAAACCTTTACGTAAAGAGAACTATTGCTATAGTAAATCTAACCGAAAATCTCGTTTAGAAATGCGCCAACCCACATAATTAGTAATGAATATTTACCGATGCTTACAGTTGGTACTTCTCATACTGAGTTCACAGAAATTTTACCATACAATTGGTAATTTGACAGCTGTTACACAACGGGTGGGATACTATTTTAGAAGTCACAAGTAGTCAATCTCATCCCAGAGCAGAAGAGGCTTTGCCATCGGTACAGTTAATCCGTGCAGCAAATACATTCAAAAAGTTATATTATATGTGCGGTTAAATTAACTTGCTGGTACATTTAATTGCTGCAAAAACAAAGTATGAGATCAAAAACGAGAAAGGCAAAGCTTACTTCGTCTGTACCGAAGTTTTGATACACTTGAAATAGCTTGTCACAACGGTTAGCGACTTCGACCAAACTTCGCAAATCAGCTTAAAACATGACATATTACCCATGACCGTGTTTGAGAGCGATAATATTGAAAACAAACCAGTTTTTCTCACTAAAACCCATTTTTCGAACGAACATTTGTATGGCAGCTACAAAAAGTAGTCATCCGATCCGGTCGGTTCCGACATATTAGCAGCGTGCAGTAAAAAGAAGACTCTGTGCAAAGTTTCAGCTCGATAGCTCCAAAACTGAGGGACTAGTTCGCGTAGAAACAGACAGACGGACAGACGGACGGACAAAGCTTAATCGACTCAGCTCGTCATGCTGATCAAGAATATATATACTTTATGTGGTCGGAGATGATTCCTTCTATGCGTTACAAACTTCTGGGCAAAATTATAATACACTTTTCAAGTGTATAAAAATCACGTCAGAGTTACTATTTCTATGGTAAAGTTACTGAATTACCAGTAACTTATTAAAACAAAGAAAAAATGTTTGGGTTCGGGTTCACAGAGCGGGTTCAGAAGGTCGCTGAACAAAGGTTCGGTTCGAACGGTTGAGGAATATTTGTTTATCGCTTATTCGGACAACATTAAATTGGAAATTAATTCAAAATTTTAATCATTAAGGGCGCGCGCACACATGTGGCTGAATGATGAACTAAAGGCAGAACTTAAGGCTGACCTTGCTAGCGTGCACAACATGCACTTGTTTGATCTTTAAAATTCAGTTGTAAGCTTTTCATTGCGGGATCAATCAAACATGTTTGTTTATTTCGGCTCAAACATGTTTTAGTTTATCTATCGCCCTAATAGACGTTTAGAGTCTTGATATTTTCCATATAATATTAGAGTAGAGTTTGGCTGGATACTTGTGCCTCAGGAAGAGCTAATACAAGAAATGTGCAAGGTTTTTTAAGTTCTTCACAATGATCATTTATCGAAAGCTTTAATACATAAGAAATTTACAGCAATTGATTGATAATTGATATTTGTCACATTTTCATTATTTTCTTGCTTCTTTGCCAAAAATTCAGTTTCATCAGAAGACATGGTACAGAATCGTTAATGCTTTTATTTATTACTTCCTTTTGACGATCTACAATTTTTTTGTTCCAAGTCAAAATATTTGGTTTCTTGGATTCAAAGATTCAGTTGTAGAGATTGGGATTGAATTTAAAATGTAAGAACAGTTTTCCAAGCACTTTCCAAATATGTACGAATATTTAAACTTTCAAAAACCTGCGTTAGTGCATTAAGGTGTTTTAGAAATTTATAGATGCTAGAAAAAATTTAGTAGAAATATATTTTTGAACCGAACCCTTTTTGATTTTTTTTACGCCGGTTCGGGTTCAGGATCGAACAGAAAAATATGTTCTGCTCTGGTTCAGGTTCGGTTCGGGCTTCCCAAAAATGCCGGAGACTCCGACTCCGGGGCAGTTCAACTCTGAAACGGTTTATAGCCCTGGTTACGATATCGTGGCTTTATATTTATTATCTTAGGCCCTATATCTATCTATTCGGAAAAGCGCAATAAGATCCGAGCAAAAACACCAAAGTTATGCACAAAACCATTTTGCTTGTGAAAGGGAGGAGGGGAGCGCTGTGCTTATTTATTTCAGTGTCAGTTTGCTGTTCGTTTACATTGCAATCGGACGCTTTGTGTTTGTTCTTGCGCCATGATTTAATATGCCTGAAATTTTGGTTCTCAAAGATTTTCCCAATTACCCAATTCTAACCTTCCGTCGTTCCCAGTTGTAAATTCGGACTTGGTTCTCCCGCTCTGAACATCCATTAAAAGTTTTTTCGTTCTTTAGAAAAATTTTTTTACACATAGACCATCACCAGCTTTTGGCGCCAGCGTGAAGTAACTGCCATGAAAAAGCAAATTCTCAAACTTTGCGGTTCGGTTCGGCGTTAAACTGTAGGTCCCTTTCCTTTGGGAAAATTTAAAGCACACACCCAAGAGTTGTGACAAGGCTTTTTTTTTTACTCTTATTCCAACACGATTTGCACACATTAATGTTGATTGCAAATCATCAAAAGGACAGATTTTGGTTTCACGAAACAAATGTTGCATGGGTTTTCTGGAACAAATGAAGACTCATTCAGTGCGCTTATATTTGAATGAGTCGAGGTCAGGGATGATGCTGATATGCTTAACACCGCCATATCCTAAAAAATTGTCTATTTCTACACAAACTAGATTCTCAGTTTTAAAGCTATGAAGCTGAAATTTAGCATAGAGGCTTTTTTTACTGCTCGCTCCTTATGTGTCGGAACCGACCGGATCGGATAGCTGCCATAGGACCATCGTCAATTTTATAATCTTTTCTTCTGATAGCTGCCATAGTTAACGTTTCTTAATTGAATTTCTTTTGCCCCATATTAATTGGTCAATCAAAATTATGTCTTTTTTTCCTGTCGCAATTATGTCATTTTAGAACGACATATTTTCGACGTTTTAATCAAAGTTTTTTGATATCGAAATTATATCCTTTTGACACGACATAGTTTCGATCGAAATTGTGTCTTTTTGTTTTGTCGGAACAATGACCTTGTTCACTAGCGTACATCAAAAATCATACATCAAACATCGTCCATTAAAAAAAAAGGGTGATTGGCTTATACAAAGCAAAATTGGTATGAGTGACTCCAAATGACTTCAAACTTCAAACTGACTTCATTCATCAAAATCACAATAATGAGCAATCTTGATTGCACATCACATTCGTTCACCGCAACGATCGTACTAGATCCAACGCTTTTTGTCGTCGATTTGTGCTGGTGAACACGGCCAGTGTCGATATTATTTTAATCAGAATTGTGTAGTTTTTTTCTATCGGAACAATGTTCTTTTAATTTCGATCGAATCGAAACGATTTCAATTGAAAACTATATTATTTCGATACCAAATATACTGGACGACATTATGTCTTCGGAACTATGTCGCTATGCTATCAAAGAACAGAAGATTCTATCCAGAAGTTTAACCCCGGATTCGGATCGCTGACCGGTTTTTTAACCGCCACTAAAGATTTTTGCCTGAATTTTCAATAAGCTTCAGCAAATCGGTTAAAATAAAAATGTGCTCATATTTATTTTTGTTCAAGATGACGCATTTTATTTATCACTCAATTTGATATGTCTATCAAAAGCTAACCATTATATGTAGTCGAATTACGAAAGTCCCTAGACCAGTCGCTGTGTACTCATATGTAAATAAGCGAAGTTTTAAATGCATCATTTAATCATGTAATCATTTTGGGGAGTCAATACAAATTGACTAGGGACAGATTTGTCAGACTGCAAAGAAGTGCAGGTAGTCACCTCCTCACTTCCACATTCAGGTATTTTGCCCAGAGAGACAGCCAGATGCAATGGCCCATAGTTTGACTCCCCTTGTGTCACTGATTCGTTCCTTGCACTCTCATCCGCTCCCCCCTCCTGAGTGACATCAGTCCCACCTAGGGCCTTATTATGGGCAATTCAGTATTCCATCCCATTCGGACATCAGTAGAAAAATCATTGACCCCCCTCTATTTAGTTACAAACATTTACTTTCTGTCGTTATCTCTCACTCGCTTTGCAATTGATATGCCCAAAATGAAAAGGAAAATCAACAACAACAATGCAACGGAAGTGCACTGAAACAAAATCAAACTATGCAAAGAAAACAACAACAAATAAAATCGGAGAACGACAAAGCCAAACTAAATTAGCTTTGTCGACATCTTCGAGTTCTTGACTTTGATTTTGTTGTGGCGGCCTTTTATCAGCGCATTCTTGTTGGCTTTTGGATGGGGGATTGGCTCGGTGTGGCATTGTCTTTCTCCTGTTGCCTGCCTCTGGGGTAATTTTAAACGCGAAAGTTCATTCACATGAAAGTGTGATTTGGTCAGGGGCTATCATATTTACAAGCATACATATGTACATAATAAGAGACAGTTCTGACGCATACAATCCAATAATGATCGCATGACATCAGTTGACCACATTCAAGAATTTGCGTTTTGGTTTTGTGTTTTGTGTTTTTTTTTTTTTTTTGGATACTTTGGATACTTTCTCACAAGGTCGTGTGAAATGCGCTAATAGTTTAATTAAAAAGCCACTCAAGTGGCCCACAAGCAAACAAACCAAAAAGATCAGCGCCAGACACTTGGCAAATTTCTGATCTAAATGGCACAGACAACAATACCGTTGTGGCATCTAAAGTAAATGCTTTCTTCCTGCATTTAGAGCAAGTTTAGTCTGAATTTTACTCAATAGAATGGGGAGGATGAACCACTTAATGCCACACGACCCAAGTCAAATTGATACGCGGCCTCAGGTTGCCAGCGCCATTCAAAACTGTAACCGGTTGAGAAAATGTGAAATGCATGGTGCATACATATGTCTCCATTCATCAGACAATCCGCCAAAATATTTAATGGTTCTCTATAAAAGTATTAAACTGTTTTTGTTATGCAATTTTCAGCAAATTTGTTGCAATTTTTGGTTGGGTGAGCCACCAATTGAGTAATAATTATATTCATTCTCCTTATCGTGCGGTTTCGGTTTGCTTTTGTATATAGAATAAGTCACATTTGACTTTAATGGCATTGCCAAAAGGCGCAAAAGATGAAGGCGACTGTAGAAAGAATTTTAATTCTTAAATTAAGTTAAGATTTTTCATTTTTCATCTTCAAATGAGTGTTGACAGCGAAAGAGTTCTATGAAAAAGGCAGAGGGAAACATTTCCCACCATATAAAGTATATACATACCTATGAAAATTTAACTTCACTTGTCGTTATTTCACAACTGCGTAGAGGCCCTTAAAATATATTTTCTTTATTCGCACTTCGGACTTAAAGCAACCAAATATGAAATATATATTCCTATTGTCTGCACGCAGATCAAGTTTGTTTAAATTTTTATATCCTTGCAAAGAGTATTTCTTTTACCCAAAATTTGACCCCATAAACTATAGTATTCTTTATCAGGGCGACAAGCTGAGCTGATTCTGCTTTGTCCTAGTCTTGATCAGCATTTACAGCCGATTCGATATAGACGTGTACGTCTTTCCGTATGATGAAAGAGTTTTCAGAGATGGTAGGAGATAGAAGTTTAACATTCTTCTTCTTTATTGGCCATTACAAGCGTTTGACGGTCTGGGCCTCTGCGATTAGTGCTGTCCAGTCGTTTAACATATATGGAACATTTACGGGTTATAATTGCAGGCAGATCAAGTTTACTTTTAATTTAGAAAAAATGTCCAATTATAAGGAAAACAAATAACTATGATGGTGATGGGCAGCACTTCACACACTTTATGGCTTTTTTGACACTGTGTGGCTTCTAACTTGAACTGATCCCATATATGCAAACTTTGGAAGTACAGTGTATTTTATGAACGGTCTGAACCGACGTTCTTGCTTGTTTTTACTAAAACTTTTTTTAAAGCGTTCAGCATAAGTAAAATGCTTAAAAACTATTTGATATAGCAATATTTGTAAATTTTTCTTTTGCCAAAATAATAAGTAGGTTGATGTCTATAAGGACCACCCAAAAAAATCTGTTTTAAAATATGCAAAATCCGCAAATGTCTACTTATGAGTCATAATGTGGGATGTTAGATGGTATAAAGCAGAGTTCCACATTATTCTAGATCAAAACCGGTTAAAAGGTGGCTTAGAGATATCTCTTTCTTACCAGAGTGAACCGGGTCAAAAGGGGTTTATACTAGGGTTGTCGATATTTCGCCAAATTTCAATATCGATAATATCAAAAATCAAAATTTTCAATATCGATATTTGATACTAGTCCACAACAGTCCGCAAAACCTTTTTTCCTGGCGTTTTCTTCTAATTAGCGAAGAAATTTTCCAAATTTTCTTTCTTAGTGCGCGCCTGCATAACTAATCGAAGGTCTATGCCAAATATTAGACCTGTAGAAGAAGCCGTTTAGGCAGTGGGTTGATAATATGTCAGTCTGTCACCATGTCAGCCGGGCGTACAGATCTCTATAAATATAAAAGAGAGTGTCCTGATTCACTGACTGATTGGTAATCATCGCACAGCCTAAACGGTAAGATATAGAAAGCTGAAATTTGGACAGAAGTATCTGTTAGTGGTGAAAGTACGTACTAAGACGGGGCTTTGAAAAAACTATTTTCATCCGATTGGCTTCAAACTAGGTTTGTAAGGAGAGAATACGAAATAGTTTGAAATGTGATTTTCCGATGTTGCAAAATTTGACCCAACGCACAATGGTCCCAAAGTCGATTTTTTGGCATAAAGTCTAATTATAAAGATATCTGCACGAAATTTGTTTTATACTTATATTTAGGGCCCTCAAGACGACTTACAAAGATTCGTTCGATGCAGACCATTATTTAATATATCTGCCATATAATCCATCTGGCCGATTTTCACTAACTTTGTTGTTTCTTAAACTATTGAAATGAAATTAAGTTTGTACACGTATTTTAGGCTCCCAAGGTGTCCTACCAAATTTGGTTTAATTTGGACTACTATTTTACATAGCTGCCATATAACTGATCTGGCCGATTTCCACTAACTTTGTTGTTTTTTAAACTATTGAAGTGAAATTCAGTTTATTCACGTACTTTAGGCTCCCAAGGTGTCCTACCAAGTTTGGTTAAATTTTGACTATTATTTCATATAGCTGCCATATAACCGATCAAGCCGACTAGCATGAATTTAGTTGATTTTGCCGATACAATAAATGCAATATTTACAGAAGCTAATCTTTTAACACAACTTTAATTATGTATTTTAAATCAACTCAGAATCTGTATGTAAAGAGTATTTTTTCTCAATATCCGATCCATCCGTATCGGTATTATCAGTATTGTCATCATCAGAAAGAGGGTCCATACTACAACTTGATGTAAATAAATGAACGTCCAAAAGCGCAATATCATCCTTCGGAAGAGGTATCTTTTTATGTTGTGCGTTCGTTTCATTTAGAGATAAACTAGAGATCAGTGGATCGCTATAGTCTATAGCTCCATGAAAAACGTCGTGCATTTTATTCTTACGACTGTTTTTCCGTGCATGCATTTTTACATCAATTCTTTATGCTCAAACGCGATGTAGTCTGTGATTTCACGCGTTTGTGAAAATTCGTGATAAAACCAATTAGACTATCGTAAAGAGGACACTTTAATGAACAATATTGCATTAACAGTTACGACAATCCACGACAATCCACCGAACTTTTACTCCACGAAACAGAATTATTTTGATGTTAAGCTCGCCTAAAACAACACACAACAAAAACACATAAAACAAAGGACAAAGCACATATATAGAACAAACTGAAACGAAATTGTATTAAACATACCTTGGACATTATTTTCCATAGTTTACTTCAATTGTTTTAATCCATTTTCGTTCATTTTAAAGGCAATAAACTTAGACAAAATTTTGCCACAGCAAAAGCCACGTTCGAAGTTAAATGAATGGCTGACTTTCAGGGCTTCGCAAAACTTTAAGGGCTGAATTTCATAATAAAATTTTTCGATTCTATGACCACTGGGGTATACTCTTTTAAAAAAATAAATCGATTTTTCCACAAATCCAACTTTTTTTGTTTTTGTACCCAAAAAAACCTTTTTGGCGCTGTGGCGCGCGGCGGGGAAAAAATTCCCGAAAAATTTCTGCTGATGAAAAAAACTATTTTTTTGGTTTTTTAAACTCGGTTTTGTATTCCAATATAAAATTTAAAATGTTTTTTTAATGATGAAAAATTTAACAAGTAGTAATTTTTTTTTTTTTATATTTTTTTTTTTTTTTTTTTTTTTACCTGTATAAGTATCTAGCTGGGCAAAATTGTTTTATTTAAAAGGTTTTTTTTTTTTATTAAATGGTATTGTTTTTAAAAGTTTTTAAGTGAGTATAGGCCTTAAAGATTCACAGATTTAGCCTCCAAAAAAATACCAATAGGGATTTGACTAAGAATTTAAGCATCCCGCTGCTTAAGGTGTTCCATAGTTATTCTAATGCGAATGCTTTCTGATGGTACTAAACTTTCGGGAGAAATTAAGTATCGAAATGCAATTTCAGGCAGCATAAACATATCATCCGCATTAGCTCTCCAATAAGCTATTGGGTTGCTG
Source organism: Lordiphosa stackelbergi (assembly GCA_018904235.1). Taxonomy (NCBI): domain Eukaryota; kingdom Metazoa; phylum Arthropoda; class Insecta; order Diptera; family Drosophilidae; genus Lordiphosa; species Lordiphosa stackelbergi. The sequence goes on from JAEIFU010000605.1 coordinate 16,718, forward strand.
TCGATATCTTCAATATATTCCAACAGTGCCACCTAATATTGCAGCGTACTGCAGCATCCAAACATGTATGATTAGTTTTAAAAAAACGATTTTAAGTTGTATTACCAGATATTTTAAGAGGCTTGCCATATAATGTGCACCTATTACCATTGTAATTTTGTCTGACAAAAATATCGATCAAATATTGACAACCCTAGTTCATACATATATCAAACATCATTTATGCTTTCATTTTCAAATTTGCTTTGGAAATATTTTTCCCAAACCGGTTTTCAAAATTAAACCAAAAATACTTGCCTACCAGATTTGGGCAGGTTTAAGTACGAGTTTTAAGAAATCCCTCGCTAATGTAGCTTACGATTTGACGTAGCTGGTTAGGAAATATATAAGATTTTTCAGTCAAAACAGATTTTTTTTATATTTTCAATGAAAACTAGTCCTGTATATTGTTTAATGTGCACCCACCCTTCCGTAAGCACGAGTTTGATTTTTATTCTCATTTTGTATTCAACTTGTTTAGCTTTTGTTGAGCATTCTTCATGGATTTCTTTTTTATTTTTTATCATCTGCCCAAAAGCACATCTGAGAATGTGTTGGCATCACATGTTTAGCAATATATCGCTAAATAGTTTCTACACAAACACCTCAACACGCTCTTTTTTGCTGAAATGAGTACGTTCTGCTGGGATTTGTTCTTTTCGTTTTTGGCAATGCCACACTAATTTTCCGTTGATTTCCATGTCCGCGTCAAATTGTTCAATGCTTTGTCACGCCCCGTTTGCACTAGAGAAAATCTCTGCCCACCCCCTTCCAATGAGAATCCATTGAGCGAACTTTTGTTTCTTTTTTTTATGCCTGCCGCAAAAGATGAGGAGGAGCAGGAGGCTATGGATGGTATCCAAGTGTCGCCTGAGGAGCCCGAAATTCTGAGCCCCAACACACAGAGTGTACAGTTTACGGAGCGTTTCGATCGCTGGCTGCATAATCTGCGCCAGCAACAGCTCCGATTGTTCAGCAGCTGCACAAGTAGGGTAGGCCATACCGAGAATGATACAGAAACTGTCCCAGAGGCAGAGCCAGAGCCGGTCATTGATGTAAGCAAATGGGCCGCAAATAAATTGAGCAACTTCAAAACTATATTGCACTTTCGCAACGTGGTGCCGCCCGCCGCCAATCTCAATAACAAAGCGCCACAATTGTCTGTTGCTTGTAGTTAAAGAGTAGGTAGAGCAAGTACGTGCTTAAGTCGGCGACGTCAATTGGAGCCTAAACGATCTGAAGGTTTTTAATTGCCATCTAATTGGAATGTTTTGAGCACGGCAGCGCACCGAGCAGCTTAGATTACTAGCTTAATTGATGTTAATTTATGTGTCTAGCCATTCAACTGATCCAGTTCCTTCTCCCAATTGCAGGCGGTGCCTTCGAGGGTGTCATCGACGACCACATCTCACCATTCGGTTACATGAAGGGCGAGGGTATTGATGCCGGCTGTGGTGAACACGAATGGATCTGCAACAAGGAGAAGCCACGCACAGATACCATCTTTGAGGGACTGGGTCCCGTGGATGGCAAAATATCCGGTGCCAGTAAGTAGAGCACGTTGGAATCTTGAAGGTCCAAGTTAATGGTTTGATTTATTTTTATCCCCATCCAGCTGCCAAACAGGAACTTATCAAATCGAAGCTGCCCAACTCGGTGCTTAGTAAAATCTGGAAACTCTCAGATGTGGATGGTGATGGTTTCCTGGATGCTGATGAATTTGCGCTGGCCTTGCACTTAATCAATGTCAAGCTGGATGGCTGTGAGCTGCCCACTGTGCTGCCGGAGCATTTAGTACCACCGTCGAAGCGATATGCCTAGAGCACCATCCTCCCCTTCCCCACCACACACACACACACACTTTGCAGCAGCCTGCCGCCAAAACTCCTACGCTGCACTCTGTTCGTTATGTCGTTTATTTCTATGTACTATATACTCGTATAAAAAAGAGCTAAACACTGGGTATTATACACACACACACACACACAAAGCAAGGCATAAATTCATAGAATTTACACAAATATTTTTGGATAATTTGTAACAATCAAAGCTGAGCTAATGTTTAAATGAAGAAGAGAAAAAAACTAAACAGTGTAATTGTACAAATTATAACTGTATGAATGGCCTATTAGGATACCCCCAAACGTTGTTGATTTAAGAGATTTTTTAGGATAAACTTGGACTGTCCAGTTGTCCTAAGAACGGAGCCACTTTTGATACATATACATTACATAATTTTTATATACGTATATTGTATAAAATATGAAATTAAGTGTGAGCGAAATGATGAAACCTCAAAAAAAAACCCAAACATTTATTTATGTTGCAATTGTATTCTTTCATTTAGCACCCTTTATCCCACACGTTTGCAATAAAAAAAGTTTGTGCAATTTTTAGTTATCTTTTTTAACTAGAGCAAATTTATGGCCTTCTTTAGCTTCGTTTATTTACAACTTTTTTTAAATTATTTAGTAAAATCTTGAATATTATTCAAATGTTAAATGAAAATTTAATTGAAGTCTATGTAAAAAAAAAATTAATAAAATTAAATGAACAATTTTGAATTGACTATGTTTGAATATGGACCTAAAAGCCGCACAAGCGACATCTAGTCAACGCTTGTTAGGCAGCCCAACCGACCGAGGGGCGCAGACGCTTACGTTCATGCGAAAGCGCAATAGCAAAATGATTAATAATGTTGAACTAGGGGCTAAATACCTTAAAATGGTGTTTTCTAGTGTATTGAAGGTTAAGATCACTTCAGCTTACTTTAAGACTTATACGGGAAGTACTTTAAAGAAAGCTGTCTGCGAAGTCACCAGTGCGCTGCAAGTAGTCAGGAGTGAATCTCAGTTCATGTATGTTGAAGATTTGGTTGGAGCCTATGGATAAATTAGAGAAGTCAAAATCAATGAAATAATGAGCTAAGCAAACACAATTTGGAAGTATTTTTCGTCTGGCAAAGAAACTCAAAACAATACAAAATATAAACTTTTTAACAGTTAAGTGCTACAGCACCCAGTTATGGGGACATAAGCAGTTTAAAGACGCTAAGAAATGTGTCCCCATCTTTATAAAAGAAACATAAAAAACACGCAAGAGAACTGCACGAAAAAATGTTAAATTCAGTGCAAGCTTGTCTCAGTTCTGATCTGACAATAATGATTGAGTCGTGGCTAACTAAAAGATTTGTTAAAAAAATTCAGCTAAAATAGCTCCAGATCAGATAGATAGAATAGAACATGAAACAGGGTTCATAAATAACACACAATGTACAAAACATTGAGTTCCAAACAAAGTAGAAAACAGTAAGCATTGACTTTTTCATTGTTTCCATTAGAAAAGTTCAAAGTGTTTTGAACCGTGTTCCATAAAATTTTTGTCAAAATAACGAACATTGTCTAATAACACAGGCTTTTTGAACACTTTAAAACAAAGTGTGTTTCTAATCAGGGCTGAAAGCCGGTTCGGAGTTGAACCGCTCCGGAGTCGGAGTCTCCGTCATATTTGGAAAGCCCGAACCGAACCTGAACCGGACAGGAATAATTTTTTCTAGCCGAACCTGAACCCGAACCGGAGTAAAAAAAAGTCGAAAAGGGTTCGTTTCAAAAATATGTCTCTACTTTTGTTCTAGAATCTACAAATTTCCAATTCACTTAAATGAACCTAAATAGGTTTTTTGCAAGTTTATATCATAGCTGTTAAATAATGATTACTAATCGTAATGATTACTAATCGTAATCATTACATATTTGATTATTTTTTTTTAAAGGCAAAGTAATGATTACATTACGACTATTTTTTAGTTTTACTCGATTACTAATTGATTACTTTCAGAAATAATCAAAAATAATCGGGATTATTTAGGATTACCAAAAAATAATCAAAAATAATCAAAAGTAATCAAAAAGTAATTCGACTACTTTACAAGATTATTTTTGAATATTTTTGATTATTTAACAAAAAAAGGCATAGCCAGATTTGTGGCCCTCAATGATTTTATATAGCACTTTTAGCTGCCTACTGAACTTGTCGGAAATGGCGTAGAGGTTAAGGCCTATGACTGAAAGGCAATGAGTCCTAGGTTCAAGTCCCAGTTTGGGACATGCATTTTTTTTTTTTTTTTTTGTAATCTAGATTTTAAAACAATTGCATTAGCTCCCTTACCAGTTAATGCTAAACCAGAAATATGTTTGTTTCTTCTTTTCTTTCTATTTGGGATAACTCCCTAGACTATCAATCTCGTTTGAATGACTCTTCGGTCTCGTGTTGGTTTCGTTGCTAGTCTAAATTAAAATTGGCTCTACAGCCCAAGGGCAGCTCCGATCCTTCGTTTCGCTTATAATTTTTGACGACAAACCTGTTTAACTAAATGAAGGTTTAAGCTTTTTCTGTTGTTACTAGTGGGACAAAGGGGACCGATGTGTAAAGCTATTTTCACGAAAATTTGTTGATCTCGGTTCAACCTTTTATACTTCGTTCTTATATTTGGATATCACCGCGTATCTTCGCTCTATTTTTTACGTGTTCCTGTCACCGACAAAAATCATCTTACACGCTTGTGTTTTAAAATATCCCTTTTGACACGCCTCTATCGCCATCGTTCGCTTTCTCTTTAAAATCAAAAATATTCAATAATCTTAGTAGTCGATTCTTTTTGATTCTTTTGATTATTTTGGTAATCCTAAATAATTCCGATTATTTTGATTATTTCGAAGTATCATAGTTCAAAATTTTCGGTATAATCACAATCTTTTAAAAAGTAATGTAATGATTACTAATCGTAATCGCATTTAACAGCTATGGTTTAAATATTCGTATATATTGTATAGTGTTTAGAAAAACGTTATCACATTGTAAATTCAATCCCAATTTCAACAACTGAATCTTGGGATTCAAGCAGAACAACATGTTGTTGTTCAATAGGAACTAAAAAATAAAAGCATGACTGATTCTGCACCATATTCATCTTCTGATGAACTTAAATCTTTCTAAGTAGCAAGAAAATAATGAAAAAATGGCAAATATCAAATCGGTAAACGACTTCATAGATTCTCTTCTGGGTATTTAAAGATTGCTTCAAAATTTGAATGTATTAAAGCTTTGGAAAAACTATCATTGTGCTTACAACTGATTTTTAAAGATTTTATCGGAGCGGTGTTATATGTATGTCAAGATCAGCCTCAAAATTATTTTTACGCTCGCCCTTCTTTTTTGACATTTTTTTGCTTCTGACCGTCAAAATAAATAAATTTAATTACTTCGGGCGCCCAAAAAGGCTCGGACAAGCTGCTTATACCATCCACAAGTTCGGAGTTCGATGTTCGTGAGGAACGACTTTTCGTTTCTCTGCGTACACACTGTAAAACGTTTGACGTCAAATTTTTTTTGTGTGGTTTTACCAATTTTTTTTATATGGAGTTTTTCGTTTGCGAGCCCTTTTTTGAGTACTCCGTACTGTGCTTAAACCTTAAAAGCGTGTACTCAAAAGAGTTACAAATTTAGTTGGGAACATTACTTCGTAAAGGAAAGGCTTCTGTCTAAATCTAAATTTGTATCTTATGTGAGTGTAGGCTTTAAAGACTTACAGATTATACTTTAAGCAAAATTATGCTTAAAAAAATATCAAGTGAAGAATTTAGGAGAACCCGCCTAATGTGTTCTAGAGTCATTCTGCTTCGGGTGTCTGTATGTAAGCGATTGTTACCTGATACTCCCAGGGGCTATTTCGCTATTTACATATAAACAACTTAAACGCTTTCTGATGCTGAGGCCAAGAAAGTAATGTATCGAAAGGCACTTTCAGACAGCACCAACAATTCATCCGCACCAGCTCTCCTATAAGCCATTGGGTTCATGACGATGTCTTCAATGATTCTAATACAGACACCTAATATTTCAGCGTATTTCTGCATCCATACGTGTATGATTAGTTCTTGAATGCGATTTTAAGTTGTATTACTAGATGATTTATCAGGATAGCCATATAATTCGCCTATTATAATAGTAACTTTTCGATATATCGTTTATAAAAATATCGATAATCGCCAATATCGGCATACAAAATATCATATCGGCATAACCCTTATCGACCAATTAAAATATCGATATATCAATCAAATATTGACAACCCTACTCCAAGATTGCCCATTCAGCACCGCCTTCAACACCTCCACCGTGAACATTGCCTTTCCCAGCAGGCAAACTTTAAGCTCTCGCATTCATATTGCAGAGACTGCACAGCTCATTACCCTCGCGTCTACTTGGACCATATGACATGTAATTAAGGCAGAGCTGCACAACGACAGCCCCGGGGGCGCGAACGTACTTGCCAATTATTACCGAATGCTTGCCGAAGTCAACCTTCATTGTGTGTTAAAGAGAGACACAGTCACGTTTTCGCGGTCTCTGCTTGGGGAACCCTGAATTAAGGGACAGTATCTCGGTTCTAGCTGTGAAAATAAAGTTACTTGAAGTACGCGTCGCCTGCGCGCAGACCGAACGCCTTACGTTTTTTGTTACAAGTTCCTCCCATTTTTGAAAAAATTGCAAGGACGACTCTTTCAATGCAATTGCTACAATTTTTGGGTACCTATCATCTGGTAGCGTTATTATTTTATTAACATAGTTAAAGTGGGTCTGCATGGTGTATTCAAACGATTCCGGTAGTCCTGGGAAGTTGGCGTATGATTTGCGAGGAAGAATATTTTTTGTACAAAAAGCCTTAGCAGTTTTTCCACATCTTCATGCGACTCCCAACTCCAAAGTTCCGCTGCATAGCACATAATAGATCTGAAAGTTGCTTGGAACATTTTATTTATTTATTTTTTCGCCAATCGAACAATGCTCTTTACTGGCTACCCTAATTTCAACTAAAATAAAAGTAGAAAAGTATTCTGCTAACAAAATTTTGATTGCCGATTCATTGGGGTCGAGTTCAAATCGCATGCTAGCAGGTAAGGAGTTTTTATACCTTGTACTAGCGCTCACAGTTTTCTTTTCCATTTTTTTTTTTTTTTTTGTAGATTAATTGATATGAAATATTTAAATTTGAATTAAAAATACTGTTTTAATGAAATAAATGGATTTAAAGTGTAAGTACGAGCTTTGTAAATTCATATTATAGAGTTGGTGACAACTCTGGTTGTTGTCGATATTCACAAACACGCCTGCCACGCAGCCAAAGGCAAAACGCAACCAAATCGTTCGGAATTTGGAACAGCGAGTAAAAGTAAATGGATTCTTTTGGTTCCGTTTTGACTTTTTGAAAACATTCGGAGTTTGTGACAGGCCAGCTTATCAAACAATTTTAAAGTCTCAGCGGGGCCATTAAATTCTAATATGTCGAATTTTGGTTTTATATTACGGTAAGTAGAAAATAATACCAATTGTTTAAACCTTAAGTCCCAGAACAAATTCTATTTTGACATTTCCATATGCGCAGTCGGATTGCACACGCACAGACGGCCACCCTAACGATTTCGCAATTTTGTCTTCACCAAAATAACGAAAATAGTTCACGCGTTTTTTTTCAATTTTTTCTTAACTAACTTAATTTTGATTGAGTTAAATACAAATTTTTCTTTCTGTATTTTTATTCATTTTGCCAACTTCTGGCGCTACCTCGCATTGTTATCGATAGGTTACCGATGGCTTAGGCGCTTTTGAGGTTGTTATCGGCGTGCATTTGACAAGATAAAGTTTTCATTTAGTTAATTCAGAACTGTATTGAAAATTTCTGCAATGGCTACTTATGAGGAAGTTAAGGATGTGCCCAATCATCCTGATCAATATCTTATTGATGTGCGTAACGAGTCGGAGCTGAAGGAGACGGGCGTACTGCCGGCCAGCATTAACATTCCACGTAAGTCACCCATAAGCTTACGAGGATTAGTGTATTAAAAATGAGACACACCTTTTTTGCATGACGACAGTTCCCGAACTAGAGAAAGCCCTCAATTTGAACGACGCTGATTTCACCAAGTCTTTTGGTCGCACCAAGCCGGCCACCGATGCCACGGTAATCTTCTCCTGCAAGGCGGGCGGCCGTGCTGCACGAGCCGCCAATTTGGCTCGCACCCTGGGCTTTGTCAAGTAATTCACATTAATGTCCAAATTGTGTGTAACAAATATATATATAATTGATTTTCTATATAAATTGCAGCGCCAAAGCCTATCCCGGCTCTTGGACGGAATGGGAGAAAAGACAGCAGAGTCAATAAAAAAATTACAAAAGATTAAAAACATAAATAAAATCTGTTTTAAAAAAAATTAAAAAACTTATACTCTAATTTCCTGTAGTTCACCCCAACTGCGTCCCATGCGTAGCTTCACCTTTAGGGGAACATTCAATTTGACGGAGTTCTCCATGGTAATACTAAGCACTTTAGCAATCTTCTTGGCCTTATCGGCGGGCACCTCGAAAATAAGCTCATCGTGCAGGTGCAAAACCAAGTTTACAGAGTTCTCTGCTATGCCCAACTTTTCGCGATAACGATCCATGTACCTCTCCATGCGTAAAATGGCGGTCTTGGCAATGTCCGCCGCCGAACCTTGGATGGTGGAGTTAATGGCCTGGCGTTCGGCCTGGCCTGTGGAATGGAAAAATGAAGGGACGTGGGAAAAGCATTCACGAGAAGTACTCACTCTTCATCTGACTCTCGCCACTGTTAATGTGATCTAGATATCTGCGCCGCTTGGTTATTGTCTCTATGAAGCCATTGTTGTTGGCAAACTTTACCACTTTTTGGGTATAGGCTCTGATGCCCGGATAGGCCTGATGGAACTGCTCTGACACGATTTGTGCCTCCTGTTCGGTACAATTCAGTGATTCCGCCAGTTTGCGCATACCCATGCCATAGACAATGCCATACAAGATCTGTTTGGTGCCATTACGCAGCTGATCAGATACTTCTGATTCGTCCATCTGGTTCCAATGCGCGGCTATGGCCTTGAATAAATCCTGCGGTGAGTTCATAACCTCCAGCAGAGCCTTATCCTGGGACATGTGCGCCAAAATGCGCATCTCCAGCTGACAAAAATCGGCCGAGATCAAGCAACGCTTATCATCCATTGGCAGAAATGCGGAACGACAGGATATTTTTATCTTTTCCGTACCCAAATCAATTTCAAAATCTTTGGCCACACTTTGCAGATTTGGCTCTACCATGGATATGCGTCCGGTGCTCGTGTAGGTGATGCTTTGGCCATAGATTCGATTATTCTGACAACATTTCAGTAATGGCTGCATAGTCTTGGACATTACCATGCTCAGTTTACGATAATCAAGTATCAACTGTGAGATGGGCGAGTCCAATTTCTCGAGAATTTGACGTGAAGTGCTCACCCGGCCATTGACCTTACGATGTAGACCCAGTACCTTGGCAACGGCCTGGGTGGAGCCCAGATTGAAACGTGAGCCATGTACCTCGTAGATCTTAAACTCAAGTTTCTTCACAAGGTCATGCATTTGTTTTGAGAGTGTCTGCAAACGTTGCTCATTGGCGGGGAAGCCAACGCATTCCATTTGACAGAGAGATACCTGAATGGGCATTTCCAGTTCTGTAAAGAAAATTAAAAAAAAAAAACAAGTAAGAGCGTTGCAGTCGAGTGTCCCGATTCCGAAATACCCTGCACATGCATATAAAGAACTTATTGATAGCCTAGAGAGAAACCCATGGGGTTCAGCATACAAATGATGCGAAACAAACTCGTAAAAGATGGAAATGCTCCAACCAACCCGCAGGTTATGAAATTGTTGAAACCCTATTCTCAGCGCAGAGGAACAACAACCCTCTGTGGACAAGCTCACAGATTTTGACGGTATCGTAGTAAGCCTGGCAAAAAACAAAGAAAGCTCCCGGTTTGGACGGAACTCCCAGCGAAGTCGTCAAAACGGCAGCGAAGAGTAAACTGGAGGTATTCGGAAAGGTATTCGAAACATGCCTTATGGAGGTAGTCTTTCCACGAGGCCTACTCCCAAAGAACAAAGATCCCGAAAACGACGCTGGATCCCACCGTACAATCAGCATCCTAAACACAGTTGGAAAGCTCTACGAAAGAATGATCTGTGCAAGAATGGACCACAGAAGGAAGCTCCGGACTGGCGGATGAGCAGTATGGATTTAGACCCGGCAGAAGCACACTGGATGCGCTAGAGAAGGTGCAAAATGCAGCCCAAAGGGCTATTGAGGGAAAATTATGGCGAATCGGGTCGAAGGAGTATCCAATATCCCCAGTGTCATGAACGAAATGCCACAATACCTTAATAGAATAGTTGCACAATATTTTGAGGACAGAGTATTCTTGTACCTCATTGAAATAGGACCATAGACCTATAACATCTCAGGAGGTTCAGTACTTGGCCCTTACCTATGGAACGTGATGTACTATGGAGTGCTATATATCATCAAATCAATTGCAGCGGCGATACACCTGTTTGCAGACGACATGTCCATAACAGTCGTCGGAAAGACGCTGGAAGAAGTAACCCAAAAAAGCGGTGGAGAGCATCGAGATATCATCAGCTGATCACCGAAGTACTTGGGGATACTAACCGAAATGTGGGATAAATTTTCGGGATCAACTTCAGTACGCAGCGGGGAAGTACTTGGTTGAGTATCTATTTGTAATAAATTATGTAAATATGCCAAGTGGGCCACTGCTGTCAGATGTTGGAGAAGGGCCAAATTCTGGCGCTCAAAAATTAGAATTGCTCATTTCGTGAAATTGCCAGAAAAATTGGTCGCTCCGACAAAGTTGTGTGAAATTTTTGGAAAAACCAAGATGAGGAAAAAAAAAACCCGAAGGACGTAAGCCGAAGAGAATTCAGCGTGACTGGAGCCGATTAGTGAGTGCTGCAAAAAACTCATTAAAGACCGCTAAAAAGTGCCGGAAAGTGTCTCGCTGAACCGTTGCACGGGCTTAAAAAAAAAACTGAAAACATAGTGCAAGGAAGCTGGCAGCCATAAAGAAGCCCGGATGAAATATGCCGGTGATAACATGGCAACTGGACAAAGGTAAAAAGGTTTCAAAGAGCAATGCAAATATTAAATTATCTAAAAAATTTAATTTTGACGGTCCTGATTGGTTTTTGCACTATTGGAGGGATTTGAGGAAGGAACCCCAGTACTTTTCTAAGATAAATTTTGGAGGAGGATCATTGATAGTTGGAGCTGCGTTCTATGAGTCTTTATGCTTGGAGCTGGCATTTCCAGGCACTCATATGAACTCCAGAGATTATTTATTGCCTATTCTACGCGGTAGAAGGCGTTAAAAGTTCATTTTCCAACAGGACAACGCATCAATAATGTTCGGTTTTTTGGAGTGGCCCGCGTGCTGCCGATGGAAGACATGTGGGCGTTGCTGGTCCGAAGGAATTTATGCTCAAAACACTAAGTACAACAGTACTACGGAACTCAAATTGGCAGTCATTACGGCATCGAAAGAACTGTCCCTTGATATGTATAAAAATCGTAGACAGTATGCCGAATAGGATCTATGAGTTAATTAGTGCTAAATGAGGTTAAACTCATTATTGACGTGAATAAAAATGTATTAATTAGTTAACATTTTTTTATAGTTTATTTCATTTAGTGAAGTGCGGCTATAATTATGCACCTCGCACAAAACGAAAATGAAACTTAACTAACTAGCAATTAGGGCAATTTTTTAGCAACTTGTTTGATTGAAAATTAATAAGATTATACGTACAAAATTTTGGAGTTTTTACTCTTAGTCCTTTGGTTCAAATAGATGGTCAAAGTTTTCAAAATTTAAATTTGACACTTTTCAATATTTCGAAAATATTGCCAACGAATCGGTTGCGGTTTCTAACTTGTCCGATTTCGATCACGGATATATTTTATGGAAAACGGAAAGGGTTGCTTGTCCGATTGCTGTACAGGTAAAAAGCTTGACGTCAATATAAATGCTTGACCGATAGGGAAATTCATTTCGGTTTTAGTCCCTGGTTTGCAGGTAAAATAGGAAAAAGAAAGAGCGCCGTAGGCAAATTTTTTTTTTGTTAAAGGCGCGTAGTAAGGAGTTTATAAGTTATGTACAATCCGCTCAATAATAAACATTGAAAAACTTTGCGGGATGTGTAGAGCAAATTTTGAAATTTTTCATTCAAGTATAACATAATTTCAAATCATAAAACCTTGTACACGTCATTGGACGTCATTAAATTGCTCAAAAATGGTAATTTTTTCATTTTTAATTGGCATTTGACAAAAGAATTCACATATTTGTAGCACAAAATCTGGCAATTTTTAAAACTTATTAAAAAAAGAAACCATCGATGATTGCCTGGACTTAAACGTATAATAATTTTTTATAATTCGGGGTTCATCGATGACATTTTTCATAATTGTTAAGTAGGGTCGAATACTAGACATTTACTAATTTCTCTTAAGTTGCTTCTTTCTTGGTATAGTATTTTGCCTAAAAAAATTTATTCCAGGGGTCAGGGGGATTATAATAAAAACAGTAGCCATGAACAAAAAAAGAGTACCACATAAAAAACAATGAGAAAGGATCCTACAACACAGCTTATTAGGAAAAATAACGTAATGATCAACGATTTAGCCAAAAAAAACTACATTGACAACAAATAGAAACAAAACATATACTGTTCTAGCGGTAATGCCCTGCGAATTTATGGACTACCCAAAATTCATAAAAAAGACGTACCACTTAGACCCATAGCTGCATCAACTACTGTCCCCTGCTATAAAGTAGCAAAACACATAAGACACATCTTAAAGAACCTAACATCCGACAATTACAATATACAAAATTCAACCCAATTAAAGCACAGACCTCAAGACCTACACATTGAAAAGGACGAAATACTAGGTTCATTCGATGTACCACCAATATTCCGACATCACTAACGATAAGCAACATTATGGAGAGATAGACTGAAGTGGCACCACACACAGAAATTCCCAAACGACGGTTCAAGGAATTGCTAGAATTCTGCTTGATAGATAATAACTATTTCAAAACCAAACAAATGCAAAGTAATTAGCAGAAATATTGCCACAACAAAAGACACAACAGCTGATCTTCGCTTACAAAGCCCACAACAACATAAGACACCTGTTTACAACTACCAAGGACCGAACTAAATGAGAAGACAAGCAAAGACGGGGAAAAATGCAACGGAATCTACATAGGCACAACTAAACGCTCTCTGGGCACGCGAATAGGAGAACATAGAAGAGATGCTCAAAAGGAAAAAAAGACAACAGCCTTAGCTCAACACATCACCACAGCAGGTCACACAGCTGACTTCGAGAATGTAAAAATACTGGATGTGGAAACGAGATGGAAGACCAGAATGGCACTGGAAAGCTTGCGGATCCAGGAGAGAGCGGGGCAAACCGTAAATAACAGAGAGGACGTGGAGCAAACAAACTTCATATATGCAGCGGCACTGAGACAGAGAAGAAGCGACGCCAACAAGAAATAAATTAAATCAAACAAATAGTGAACAGAAAATGGATATACTGACAACAAAGAACAATAATCAAAAGCAATACAAGAAACAAATATGACGACAAGCTATTAGGTATTTACATTTAAAATAGATTTATTTATATATAGGGATGCAAACCACTGAAAATAAGGACTGGTTCGGTTCAGTGGTTCACATTTTTGAAACGCCGGTTCGGTTCATTGCATGGTTTTTGGGGCTTACTGAACTGCGGTTATGTTTCGGTTCGGTTCACTTTAAATACATTTAATTAACTAAAGAAAAATATTTTTGATACAAGTATTCAGATTATTCATTGACAAAGGGCGTATTCAGCAGATAATTCCGACTTACGATTTGTGATTTATGATTGCCGATTTTACCTGCAGAATACAGTGATTGACGATTGGGATTGGAAATTTGACTATCATGTTTATTGAATGGAAATCGAACAAACCGTATGATTGGTTAACGATTGCTGTCCCCTTCCCTTCTCCCCTTCCCTTACCAATCCATAAATATTGAGATTTTGTGTGAGTGTTTTGCATTGATGAAAAGTACTAAAGCCATAGAATATCTTAAAGTATGCAATCAATTCCATTCAGCAGAGACTCATCAGCAACCGCAAATCGTAAATCGATAATCGCTAATCGGAATTTTCTGCTGAATACGCCCAAAGACTTAGGTTTTCAGTTAATCGGGTATGTTCAAAATTTCGACGGCAATTTCCGTATAAACGTTCTCATTTCGTTTTGAAATCCAACATCTTAACATATCCAGTGACGTTGATGTGAGTTGTTTAAAACTTTCACGGTTTGAAATCGACTACTGAAAGCAAAGCGGATGAAAATCATCAAATAATTACAATTTTCTTTTGACCTGATCAAGTAATCTCTGACATATTTGGTATCGCTAACAATCGATATTTTACTTTTTTAAGTGCCTGATTCCAGATGACATAAAAATCAGTTTTTATGTCGAAGTTCACACATGAATAGAAACACATCTGAACTGATTTAAAATCTGAATGCTATTGCAAAGCAGTCTTATTTGAATGCAGTATAGTACCGAAATTAATTTTTATGTCATCTGGAATAAGGCCTTAAGGAATTAAATGAATATCCATTATGCTTTCATTATCGTTTGAATTTTGTTGTATATTTCCATTAAAGGAGATTAGCTACATATCTCCTTCTTCTAATAGCAGGCTTGATTCCTAGATTGTACGAAATCAAATTCAAAAAATGGTCTGAGCCTTTTTTTAAAGACTTGACAATTACTGAGCTATGTCGTTCTCCCTTTTTTCAAACTTAATTTTGCATGCCTACCAGCCATAGAAATACTCATAGTCTTTTTCTATTTCAACCAGAGATTGAAACCGTAACCGAAACCGTAACCCGTAACCGCTAAAAACACTTCAAAATTTGAAACCGAAACTGTAACTGTAACTGAAAAAAATGTTTTTATATAACCGTAACTGCATAATCTAGATAACAGGTTTGCTTGCCCAGGTTCGATTCTCGCCCCCCTCTCCTCCTCTCCCCGTAGTTTTTTGTTTTTTCCAATTAATGATGGCTGGTGAGAAAAAAAAAATCTCTTTTATGTTAGCTCATACCAAAAAAAACAAACCGAGCGTACCCCTCCTCTCCCACCTACAACATGTTTTAGATTTTTTAGAGAGCGAGGGGGAGAAGAAAAAAATTAAGACCACCCCCCACCACGTCACCATACCGTAAATTAACCTTGCTTTGTTCCCTTCCCTTTTCTCTATCATCTTTAAATTCTATAACTCTCACTTCCCAACAACATACACAATAGAATATAAATAAGGACAACGTGTTACGGCATACGAGTTTTGTTTGTTCACGCCTGTGTTTTGTATCTCGTTCTTCTCTCATTTTGCCCTTTTGCCAAATAGCCACAGAGCCCAAAGGGGCTAGAGCCAGCCGCGTTTTTGTACGCATACAGCGACAGCCGACGACTGTAAGTGTGCACACGTATTCTCAAGCTTTGCTCACACAAGCAAGCGCACTTCTATTTTTAGATTTTTACGCTCTCAACTTTGTGTGAGGGAGAGAGCGTGATTTTCAAGGCCATCAAAAAAACAGCTGCATATTGCAAAACCATTGTATGGGCGTTCGGCATCTTAGAGATTATATTGGTCTTTGCACACACACACTTGTCTCTCTGCCATTGTGTTACACTCATTCTTACCGGCAATACGCCGTCTCCAATAAACCGAACTTAAACCTAATCTGTGTTTAACGGCGAGTCTGAACGGCAAAATTTTCCCAGCTGGCGCCAAAAGCTGGTAAAGGAGATCGATTGTGTAAAAGCTATTTTCTTAAGAAAGAAAACATAAAATAAAATGAAATAATAGATGGTCCAAGGCGGGATTGTACCAGCAGGCCAGCACACACTAACCGCTCAACCACACCCGGCATCACCAACATCTGGACAATTATAATATACCCTCTGCAAGGGTATACAAAAAATTCAGTTTTTTTAAGTGGAGCAAAAAGGTAAATTAACTCTGGGGCATGCCCTTTTGTTAGATCTTGGTGCACACTTCTACTTTAAGGGGTCCGAGGAGATTTTGTCCAAGTCTTACAAACATCTGCGAAATCCTTCAAATAACTTAAACAATGACATAATGATTCAAGCTCTTACCCCTAAAGAACTTGAGCAGCTGCCCAGTGCCAATTCTTTCCAGATTCTCAATTTGTCCCACGAGTATGTGCCCAGTAACGCAGGCTTCTATTGAGGCTCTTATCTTGGGTATAATGGCACTGCTGACATCTAGTCCAAAGCTATTATAGCCACGTCCACTTCCACAGAGTTTGGCCAGGCCTGTGCATTCGGGTGCAAATTGCTGGCACTGTAAAGATCAACGATAAATAAAAAGATCTTCAACTCGGTTTTGATCCTACCATATTATGAAAGCTAAGGGCTTTGTCGGGCTGCAACAGCCAGTTTGCCACTTTGGGATCTTCCAGTTTAGCTCCAATTCCTTTCAGTTTGGGCACAGCTTGGCGTAAAATCTTCAACTGCTCTTTGCCATCATGCATCAGCAAGGGTTAGATCCTGGCGAGACATTAATTTGATTAGCTCCTCTTCTTTCAAATGGGTGGCCACCGTCTCGGTATTGTTCTCCTGCTGCATATTCATGTAGTATACCACATTATCCGCCAGTGAAAAGGCCAAGCAGGCTATAAAGCTAGAGTCGTCCACCTGGAACAGGTACTGCTTAGCGGTGGCGGCTGCCTGCTGCTGGGCAGCCACCTGGTTAATGAGCAGATTGCCTCCTATGAGAGGTTTCATTTTACCAGCCTGCGGTTGTACGCCCACACTGAAGCCACAACGCTGAGCGCTGTGCAGCTCCTTGAATGCCAAGTGGAATAATTTAGGATTGCCGCATATGTCCACAGTGTCCAGGCTTTTGAAACTGGACGCAGTTTCATCCAACTTGGAGCAGCTCAAAATATGTGAGGCATTTAGTTGATGCGGATTCTTGATCAACGAATTCTCCAGCGTCATATTGCTAAGCTCGATAGAGGATGCTGTGCCACTCGTCATGGATTCCGGCTCGCTAGCTGTAGGTATGGCAGTTGATTTGGGACTTTGCAGACGCTGAGAGCGCAACTGATAGGAACGCATTAAACGTGAGCCAAGTGGCGTCTGTGGATGGGTCGGGACCAACTGTTCTTTGGGCTGTGAGCTGGGTATTTCATCGGTTTCTGATGTAAGCTTAGTCTCGGCTGCAGTTAGAGCTGCCGTTACACCAGTGCTGAGCATAAATGAATCATCGGCCATGAACAGTTCCTCCTCAGCAGTTGATTTTTTGCGTTGAGGGCTTGGAGCAGATTTGTCTGAGCCGATTGGTTTCTTAAATTTCGTTGGGGTCTCTGTTCTGTTCTGATGTATACGTGGACTTCGTCTGCGCATTTTAGAGGAATTGGCATTCGCAATGTTTACAATTTTATGTTGGGATGGACTACGGCTTGGTCCAGTGGGGGTCTTCAGGATTTGTGGGCCGGCGGATTGTGTCTCCGCTGGTTTTTTATTGTTTAACTTAAGCAAAGCCAGGCGACGACGTTCAGCAATTTGGTTTCTAAGTGCAACCGCACTGGTTGTGGGCTGCTCCTGGTCAATACTTGTGATTGGACTGGCAGTGGATTGCTCTTTGGCTGGAATAACTGATTGAACAGTTGGTTTTTCAGAGATTGTAGGCTCCTTCTGAGGCTTAGAGACAGGTGTAGGTGAAGGATTGAGACCTTGTGTCTTTAGCAAGGCCAGGCGACGACGTTCGGGCTGCTCCTGGTCCATAGTTGTGATTGGACTGGCAGTGGATTGCTCTTTGGCTGGAATAACTGATTGAACAGTTGGTTTTTCAGAGATTGTAGGCTCCTTCTGAGGCTTAGAGACAGGTGTAGGTGAAGGATTGAGACCTTGTGTCCTTAGCAAGGCCAGGCGACGACGTTCGGGCTGCTCCTGGTCCACAGTTGGGATTGGGCTGGCAGTGGCTTGCTCTTTGGCAGGAACAATTGGTTGAAAAGTTTGTTTTTTAGAGATTGTAGGCTCCTTCTGGGGCTTGGAGACATGTGTAGATGAAGGGTTATGATCTTGTGCCTGGTCCATAATTGTGATTGGGCGGGCTTGCTCTTTGTCAGGAATAATTGATTGAGAACTAAGTTTTTTAGTGGTTGAAGGCTCCTTTTGAGACTTGGATATGGGTTTAGTAGAAGGGTTAAGATCTTTTATCTTGGCAGGCTCTTGCTGAGTTTCCCTGGGCAAAAGAGGCTTTTGGCTTTTGGTCATCATTTGTGGCTGCTGAGGCTTAACTAAATCCTGGTCCGCAGCTTTAGTCGTTTGAATTTCACTTTTCAATTCAATGCCTTTGACCTGTTCCAGCTTGGGCTGTTTAAGCGTTGGCATTTGTTCCGTACCATTGGCAATTTTGCGCTTGGTCTGGCTTTGTTCTTCCTCTTCCACTGACATATGCAATTCTACTTCTGTAATCTTGGCATCCTGTTCCTGCACACCGCCCTTATATATATTGTCCACACCCACCTCATATTGCACAAATTTTCGTGCCTCTTGAATAAGCAATTTGGCCGCCTCCGCCACAGTCATGCCCGCCTTGCCAGTTATAAAGAAATTCCTTTCCATATTTCTTTGTTGCGCCTCCTGTGCATTCTCATGATCGTGCTGTTTGGCCGTATCAAAGCTAAGGGAATTGAAAAGGGCCTTCTCCAGGCCAAGAACATCGGCGCGAGCTAATTCGAAAAGGTTGGTGAAGCCAGCATCGTGTAGAACACGAGCTCGCTTTTGGGACAAGTCTGGCAGTCGCATCAAATCAATCAGTTCCTGATGAACCCCAAAGAATATGCGTTCTTTGAACTGGGACATAATCAGCGCGAGTAAGGACCATTGCAGGGTTTTGCAAAAGGCTGTTACAGTGCCCGCAAAGGTTGAAGCCGTTTGCTGTAGACTTTGCAGCATGCCACGTTGACACTTGAATTGGTGGGCCACCACATTGATGTTTGTCTCGTTGACCAGTTCCAGGAGCGCTAAAGCTATATAGAAACTAGAAGAAGAAGAAGGGACATTATTTTAGCTGCTCTTATCCCAAACACCTCTCACTTACCGTTTATGTACTTGCATGAGTTTGTAGTCCAACTTTGATTGACCTTTCATGGCTTTGATTAGGAACGACTCTTTGATGCCCACCAGTTCGCCCACTTTTTTCTTTGCAGGTGTCAGTTTTGCCCACATATCCAAATAGATTATCCAATCTATATCGTTCAGCTGATGGCACACGGAATAGGGTGTCACCAAGTAGACGGCATGTAGCTCCGATTCCAGCACAAAGCAGTGACGTGCCTTTTGCAGCTCGGCAATGAGAAGAAGGCCATCGGTAGGTGGCAGAGAAGAGGCCAAGCAGGCAGCTCCCAGGCGAGTGGCCACATAATGCTCCAAATTAGTTTCCTCATCCCTTTGCAGGCGTATAAACTCATATTCGATCAGAAAGTCCAAACCATCGCTTATGTAGTCCTCGTCCGTTTCCCGCTGTTCCAATGACTTTTGTGCACTTAGCAAAGTGCAATTGAAAAAGTTTTCAATATCCTGCCTAGAGCTGGCTACGCCTGAGGATATCACCTCCAGTAGAGCACGTTTCAAGTGATTCTGTAGAAGAAATTGTACATCTTTCATTCTTTTTCAAATCGAACGGTCTCAAAATTCAACATTTTTTGTTTCAATAAACAAAAATAGAGGAAAGCTAACTTCGGCTCGAAGTTTATAAACCCTTGGAGCATGATATATTCCTGCCAGTTTTTTATATACCAGCTATACGATATATTCATCCGATTTTGATCAAACTCTCCAAAATTGTGTTGAGACAGATAATATTCATAACTGGAACGTACAAAGACGCTACCATTGAAAACAAAAAAGTTTTTCACACTTAAACTATTTTTTCGACCGATCGTTCCTATGGCAGCTATATGCTATAGTCATCCGATCCGGCCAGTTCCGACAAATGTGCAGCGTATTTGTACCAAAAGACTTCGTGCAAAGTTTGGATACGATAGCTTTAAAACTGACGGAGAAGATAGCATAGAAACAGACGGACAGACGGACATGGCTATATCAACTCAGCTCGTCAGGCTGATCAAGAATATATATAATTTATGTGGTCGGAGATGCTTCCTTCAATTGCAATAGACTCCATCCAAGGGTATAAAAAAACCGAAATTAGATCTCAACAACAAAATTTGTTGTTAATGCCCCGTACGGAGAACGACGAAATATTCGGTTCGATACAGTACACATAAATAGAAACACTTTTTAACAGCACATGACATCAAAGCATGCGAATTTTTCGTCTTTCTTCGTAAGGGGCTTAAAATAAAAACTTCAAAAATCATCAAAAACGAAAAAAATGGAAATAAGTGTTTTTTAAAAACGTGATATCTCAGCAGTGGCGTAGATAGGGGGGATTAAGATGATCAATCCCGCCCCCATTGAGTTCCAAATCGAAATTATAATGGACGAAGTCGAAGATAAACAGATTAAAAACGAGAAAGGCAAAGCTAACTTCGTCTGTACCGCAGTGGCGTAGCGTGTGGTAATGTCGCCCGGGGCGGAAGTCGACTTTGCCGCCCCTCCCTCTTGAATCGCTCTACATTTTAAACTTCTTTCTAAAATTAAGTTAATCTTATTCTTTGTATAAAAACTTCTCTGTAACATAAAGGGACGTTCGCAGGATTTTGATTAGGGATGACAAAGACCTAAATTGTTTGAGGGGTATTTTCCTGAAGTTGCTATCTTAGACATTGTTAAGTATTATTGGGAAAAATTCTTTAACTGTTGGATATATAAAAGAAGAATGCGCCGCAGGCGAAATTTTTTTCGCAAATGCCGCGGAATCGTTTTTTACAAACCTCCTTAACCAAAATTTAAATAAAAATTAACTTCGATGGACCGAAACAAAAATTATTTCGAGGTCGAACATAGTTTTTATATTTTTACCGAGGAGGTATTGTGTTTTTTTTTTTAAATTTAATTGAATTTTTTATTTTTTTTTTTTTTTTAAAATTTTTTTTTTTTTTTTTTTTTTTTTTTTTTTTTTTTTTTTTTTATTAATTGTTTATTGTTTTTTTTTTTTTTTTTTTTTTTTTATTTTTTTTTTTTTTTTTTTTTTACTCCCCCCCCCTTTTAAAATATATTTTTTTTTTTTTTTTTTTTTTTTTTTTTTTTTTTTTTTTTTTTTTTTTTTTTTAAGGAAATTTATAATTTTATTTTTTTTTTTATTATATTTTATATATTAATAACACCCCCCCCACCACCACCCACCAAAACATTTTTGTGAGGGGGGGGGGGGGGGGGGGGGGGGGGGGGGGGGGGGGGTGTTTGTTGGTTTTTAGTTTGATATCAAATGCGTTTCGAATAGGCTTTCATTGTAGTCTGCCTGCAGAGGTTTTAACTTGGTGGCTGATATTATTGGATGAGTTGGACTACGTTTTTTGGAAACATAAAATAACCTAAACTGTGGAAGTCCATCCGTTCGATTTTAAGGGGTTTAAAATTATTTCTTTTTCATATTTTTTATATATTTTTTTTCTGAATGAACAACATGTCGAGAATATTGTGTACAAAGTTGAAGTCAATCCGAATAAAACTTACGGAGTTACAGCGAAAATCGCGAGACCAGTCTGTTTGGAAATAATGCATTCCTATGTATATTCCAGGCTAACCTCTGAACAGAAAAGTACATGTGAAACTGATTTGACAGATATATATTCAAGAATTTTATCCACTTCTGTTCAATTGCAAATAAATGAGGAAAGCGGCTCTGACCTAACTACTTTGTGTGAAAGTGGAGATGAAGTCGATTTATATATGAATTTCTATAAAAAGAATCAGGACAATACAAAAACTTTAATATTTTCACAAAACAGTTTAATCGCATCAATCAAGGTTTTCCTGAGCTTAAAACGTTTACAGAATAAAGATAATGTACTTAAATGGTGGTCAGAAAATTCGAAAAAAATTAATGTAAAACGTTTATTTTCCGGTGTGAAGAATATTATGACTCCGCTAAGAAAACAGATGGACAGAAATACTTCTTCTTCTTACATGTGTACAGTACGGTCTTCATCGGCGACCTCTTCCCGGCCCTCCAAAAAGGCCTGGTGCCACCGAAACACACCACTTCTTGCTAAAGCAACATCTCGGTAAGCCTGCTTGTTCATATCAAACGTCTCTGTAGCAGATTTACCGAGATTCACACAGAATTTAATCGCGTACCTCTTGCCATCTTGCATCACTCATAGAAATACGTCGTGCGAAAATGCCTGTCCTGACTCTCGCTCGGAGACAACTGACCAGCCGCTCGTTCGTTAGCTAGGAACGCCCTCTACCAAATCCAGTCGGTGCGCACACGCTCCGAAGTACAGTCGCGGCGGAAGAAAATCAGTTATATTACTTTCCGGATAAACCCTGTATATGTACACTAGCTGACCCGGCAAACGTTGATCTGCCTTATAAATTGTTTTTAGTAAATATTTTGAAGAATTTCGGTTGCTAAATAAGAAACAATAATATGTAGTACTTAGCCGACGATGCGCCTGGCGTTAGGCGAATTGAAGTTATTGTAGCCCCAACGTTCATTCACATGATTGACATCCTCACCGCCCATTAAACATTGTAAACAATGGCAGCAATGAGTCTACTTTATGGTACACTTCGACTTTGATTTTCAAGGTTGAATTAAATTGCTGACTATTTGCCGCTATATTCTGCATTATTTCTGTTGCTCCGAACGAAGTCATTTGTAAGCATTAATTGAATCTACGAATGGACTTCAGAAACAGGTTTGAGTCTGGATCGGTGCGGATGAGCAAGTCGTTCAATGGTTTTGGTAACGTCTCAATTTCTGGTAGTTGCACTTTTCCTGACACCCCCAACATCCCTTTTTTTTTTTTTTTTTTTTTTTTTTTTGGGGGCGGAGAACACATATCTTTTGTGTGGGGAAGAACGCATTTTGAGACATTCTGAAACGCGTCAATTCATTAATTTCACGAATTCCTGCAATCGTTCGACGTCCCAAACATCCCCCTCTACGTGTTGATTGCATTGTCGTGCGGCAGAGGTATGCATTCAGCATCCACTTGACAGGAAGGCATTAATATATAAGGCCGGAATTTTAAAGCGCTAAAAAAATGTGGGTTGCTTCTTCCTAGGAGGGGGAAAGATTTAATATTCTCAATCGACTAAATAATACAAAACAAAAAATTTCTGAAATTTTTTAAAAACTTGGACGCGGTCAAAGTCGCGGCACGTTCAGCTAGTATACTATATAGATAAAACTCGAAATAAATCATAATTCTGATTGCAGTTACTCACACTATTATCCATTTCCAAGCAGGAGGTAATGGCCTTTAACTGTGCTGTGACCAGCTCCCTGCCTTGTCGAGCATTGTTTTCCGTACAGATCAGTATGGACTCGCCGAGCGTATCTTTGCCTGTGCGACCCGCACGACCAATCATCTGGCGATAGGTCAAAGAGCTCATCGTCTTGTTTCCAAATAGTGGCGAACGTATTAGTACACGACGAGCCGGCAAATTGACACCAGAGCTAAGGGTGCTGGTGGCCACGAGTACCTTGATTGCTCCAGCCTTGAAGCTGGCTTCGACAATGTCACGCTCCTCGGTAGTCAGGCCGGCATGATGAAAGGCACAGGCATAGGTAAGAGCCTTGGACATGACCCCATCAAGACCTAAAAAAGGAAAGAAGCAAATCTTTGAGACATTTAAGAGATTTTACGCCAAGCTAGTTACCTGTGGGAATATCTCGGAGCTGCTGCTTCACCTGCTCAATTGCCGCAGGACTTAGATATTTGCGTAGGCATTGACCCTGTTCGCTTTTGGATTGGATCAGAACATGCAAAGCTGTGGCCAGCTGCACAGACAGATTCTCGCACCAATCCTTCGAGGGACAAAAAACAATCACCGAACAACCCTCCAGAAGCGTTTCGATGCACAAACTAGCCACCTGGTCAGTGTCATTGGTCAATGTGGAGATGGGTCTGACATCACGTATGAAGTTCAGCTGATTATCATAGATCTTGCTGCCCAGTTTGATCATCTCTTGCAGAGCCACCGGCCTGTAGTCGGTGATGTACAGTTCCGCATCCAGCCAGCGCTGTAGCAGCTGTACATTGGCCAAAGTGGCCGACATGGTGATCACTTGGATTTGCAAGGCATTCTTGCGGGACATGTACATAATCTTGGCCAGCAGCAGTTCCAGTATATAACCACGACCCGGATCCGAGATGAGATGTACCTCATCCACCACCACAGTGCCCAGGGTATCCAGCTTACCGTGCTCCAGCAGTTTGTTAACTATTGCATTGGCTTTTTCGATGGTGCAGATAGCCACATCGAGGCTATCAAATCCACCGGGTGGGGTATAGCCGCCAAAGAAGCCATCCACTCGATAGCCAGCTGGAGTCAACAGATCCTGCAAATAGAACATCTTCTCGCGCACCACCGAAATGAAGGGTAGGATGACCAGCACCTTTTTGCCCCGCTCAAGTACAGTTTTCAGCAGCAAAATCTCACTGACCAGCGTCTTGCCGGCCGAAGTGGGAGCCGAATAGACCAGATTGCAATGCTCGAAGAGAACACGCGGCTTACTTAGGCACTCCACCTGCCAGTCGAACATCTGGACAACGCCCTTCTTTTTGTATTCATTAAGGATGCTCAGTGGCAAATTCCAGGCGGACAGGGACTTCAACGATTCCAAATCAACAGCCACGGGTTGGCTCGAAATGGAGCAGGAATTGGGTGACAGACGCAACTGACTGGGCGACATGCTGCTCAGGTTCTGTGTTAACTTGGGTATATCATGACGAAACTCCAGGCTATGATTGGCCAGCAAGCTAAGTCCGTTTGCCAGCTGCTGGTCCCGGATGGGGCATACAAAGCTATTTTCGAACAGCTGGACAGGCTCCTCGCCTGCAACTTCTTCAAACCCAAAACCATTGGTGGGTTGTGCATCCAGCTTGGCCTGCATTTGGGATACACGCATCATGGATTGCTCTATGGAGCTGGCAGATTCGTTCCGTATGGGGCACACAAAGCTATTTTCGACCACTTGAACAGGCTCCTCGTCTTCAGCTTCATCTTGCTCAAATCCTGAGCCTAAATTTGTACTGGGTTGAGCATCCAGCCTGATCTGCATTTGGGATTGATTTGAGGCGGTTGCAGTCTTTTGGGCCGCATAGCTGAAGGACTCCTTGAAGAACTCTGTATAACTTTCGCAGCTGGCATTGTTTTCCTGCAGTACCAACTTGGACGCTCTGTGTTGGCCTGATCCTGCCGTTGACTGCAAGGATTTCTTTTTTCTATTTGATACATTTGGCAGTATATTCTCCTTGCCCTTCAAATTCTGTTCCAGTTCCATAAAGGTGCTGTCGCCAAAATCGAACGACTGCGAAAAGGCCATTGGAATAAATTAAATACATTAACCGAAAAGCAAAATAACAAAAATTCGCGGTCCTATCTGGCCAACAGTGTGGCCAGTCGGGGTAAAACAAAAAATATTTTTTTTCGAGGCGACGCTGCGCTTGCAAAAAATCAACGCACTGTGGGCCAACTGACTCATTTTCTGATTAACCCTTCTATAAATTTATGAAATAAACTGCAAAACCCAACAGTCATTTCGGTCCCAACATCTTAATGGTTCCAGAAATATCTATAGATTTTGGTATAAGCGCTTGCTTTTCGAAATTAAACTGCTTGGCTTTATAAAGGGTGTAAATCATGTTCAGATTGGATATTATAACCATGAATCTACTTACAAACGAACAACGCTTGCAGATTACTGAATTTTATTATCAAAATTCAAGCTCGGTTAAGAAAGAGCACCGTGCACTTCTTCTATATTTTGGTCAGTATGAGCGACATTCTCAGCCGGCTATTCGGAATCTTGAGACTAAATTTCGCACCAAATTTACATTTTTGGACATTAAAATCCAAACATACATCGCAGATGTGTCCGGCAGTGTTGTTAATGACCGTGAATTATCGATTCGTCGCCGTTCGCAGCAACTGGGCCTCTGTTTTTCCGATACGTGCAAAATTTTTGGGAAGGATATGCGTACAAAACCTTTTAAAATACAGTTGGTGCAAGAATTAAAGCCACACGACCTACCACAACGGATGATATTTGGTGGTCACAGTTGGATGAAGATCCAACTAACTTTTTACTAACTTTTTTAAAGATGACGAAGGCAGGAACGTTACAGTGAATGGAGGGCGCTACCGTGCGAACTGGAAGAGCTGGACTTGGCTGACATGTGGTTTCAACAAGACGGTGCCCCATGCCACACATCATTCGAAACAATGTCCCGATTGAGATGCGATTTTGGTGAAGAATTTATTTTACGTTTGGGGCCGATCAATTGGCCGCCTAGATCGTGCGATATAACGCCTTAGACTAATTTTTGTGGACCTATGTTAAGGCTCATGTCTATAGCGACAGAACAGTTGACCGGCCGATATGTTGGAGTGAGTATACCAAAATTGGACCTAGCGTATGAATTATTTGAGGCGCAGCCGTGGTCAATATTTACATGAAATCATCTATAAACATTTAATTATATTGATCGTTCCATCGACTCAAATAAAGATTTCATCAATTTTTCCAAATTTTTATACCCTATACTCATTGAAAATGGGTAAAAGGGGATCATAAAGTTGTGCATGGAGATGTAACATGTAGAAGGAAACATTTTCGACCCTATAAGGTATATATATTCTTGATCAGCATCAACAGCCGAGTCGATTTAGCCATGCCCGACCGTCTGTATGTACACCCAAAAAAAAGTTGTCATCAAAGTGACACAATTTAGACATCAATTTGAAACTATTGAGTATCGAATTCTCTTTAATACCCAACGTTTATCAGGTTGACACTTTATTGTATTAATTTTTAAGTATCAAATTGACACTAGGTCTTATTAATTTGATAATTCAACTATCAAACTTTTTGTTTCATTTTGATGCTAGCTTTTATTAAACTTTTTGTTTCATTTTGATGCTAGCTTTTATTAATTTAATATTTTTTCTTATCTTTGTAGTATAAATTCAGTTCATTATAAACTGTCATTAAATTCATTATCTGTGTCCACGCGAATGTTACTTAACCAGAAGTCACCAATGCTGTAGCCCAGTTCCCCAGCCATATACCCTGGGGCACTAACATACTCCTGTGGGTTAGACAAGACATAGTCACATTTTCGCGCTCTCTTCTGGGGGAACCCTGCTGTACTTGTAGCAGCTTACGCCTTCAGAGACCTTGAGTAAAAACGCGAAAAACGCCTGTTCTGCAGCTTTCTTGGTTTCGCATCTGTCGCATTGTACGTTGTCTTGCAAAGCGCTGAAACTGTCACAGCAGCATTGTGGCTTGTTGTATGTCCTGTCTAAAGAGTAACATTTGTTATTTACATATATTTTCAAAAAACGACATGAATACTCAGCTGCTTATACTTACCTTGCAAATATGCGCCATTTGAAATCCATTTATTTATCTTCATCACGTCGTCTGGGAAAGGGTCCTCCATAGCCTTTACTTTTAACATAAGTACAGATTTGTTTACACAAAAAGTAAAATCACTAAATGTGGCATGTCAAGCATCGCCAGCTGCGACGTTCGGCATGCTTCGTTTTACAATTCATACATTCTTCGAATTTTCGAAATAAAAAAAAATTGTTCAGTTTCAAATTAATACTTCGCGCATCAAAAAATATTCGAAGTTTCCTATGTAATACTCCGGATAGCATTCATACAAAAAAATGATACTAGTTTCGTTTCAATTTGATGATGTATCAGAGTGATATTGATACAATTTTTTTGGGTGTATGAACGAGTCGTCTCAGAGGCTATAAGAGATGGAGACACAAATTTTTGTGTTTCCTACAGATCTAAGATTTCGCATAGAGAAAGAAAATTTGGAAAATTTCAACGCGAAATAGGTAAAAACGCCAAAGAAAACATGAGAAGCTGTTTTGCTAAGAGAGGGAACGACTCTCTGAGTGACAGTATGTGCTGGGTGCGTGTATGTGTGTTGTTGGTTTTTATTTACAAAAACAAAATAAACATGCCTGTTCCCGTTTTCGATTTCGATCAAATCATATGGAATCGAAATTGATACTGTTTCCGTTTTCGAAAAACGATTAAATTATTCGGTTTTAAAGGTTTTGTCTTTGAGTAAGTGAAATGAAAAGTAATTGAAAATTTTCATGTCAACGGCTATATTTTTTAACTATCAAATATTATTATGGTTATAAGTCATATATTGAGAAGATTTTAAATTAACCATAGAAATATTGGGCATTCAGCTTGATTTAAAATTAATTTTTTCAAAGTTGTACACCATCCGAAAGCAAAAACTTTTTTGATTCTGAGCTGTTCACAATTCCGCATTTGCGAATGCGCAGTGTTGATCGAAATTGTTCATGTTACCATTCAGCTGAATTATAGTTCGAAAACGATTCGATCTTTTATTCGAAAAGAAAATCGATTTCTATTTCACTCGGAAACGGGAACATCAAATGAAAGCGATTCGGAATTACAATCGTTTTACTTTTTAAATCCACTCGGAAATGGGAACAGACCTGAATAACAAAAAGCGAAAAGCCACATCCAATTAAATTATAATTTTCTAAACACATCGATATAAATATGCACAATATTTTTTTTTTTCACGTCAAATCTGGCTTTTTTGAAGTCCAATTGCGGGAAAAAATCGTAATCAGCGGGCTGCGGAATTTTGGCTTTTTTAAAAATATATTTTGCTTTTTCCGCTTTTTTTTTAACGTACAATTTTAAATATTGATTTTTACCCCATCGATTACTCGTAATGTACAGACTGCAATTCCCATCTCTAAGGGCCGTTTTCTCATGTTGCTGTTTTAAATCTAGGTGGATTTGTTGCGTTTCGTTTGCTCATGTTCAACTACTAATAAACATATCATCTAGATGGATGATCGCCATCTCCTCCTGCTCACGAGGCAGGCTGCCTCCATCTGAGCGTCGCGACGCGCCCATCTCTGATCTAGATGGATTTCGTAGCAATGTACTTCATCCTCATTGATTTGAAAACAATGTACATGACAATTCATATTAAGTATTTTTATGAGTGCGCGCATATGGTCACACTTAAAAAATTTTGAAATAAAAAACAACTGCTGCAAAAAACAGTTAAATCTGAATTGCTAATAATTAAACCAAAATTGAAAATATTGTATGTGCCTTTGGTATACAAGACACCGCCAGACATTGCTGAAGAAACAAATGATCATACTAATTGCCCTAGGTCAATGCTTATGCTGAGTTTGCACAGGCAACTAATTTGGCCAAAATGTGATTCAAATTGCCTTGTTTATTGTTTTACTGTACTTAAAACTAAAACTATGGTTTCATATGCAATTATTTGATCAAATTAGGCTGAAAAGTTCCCTAATTTGGCCTATATATAGCAAAATATTCATCAAAATTTGTCTAAATTATTTGCCTGTGTGAACTTAGCTATAGTCCTTTTTCTTAATCTCCAACCATAGTTACACGTGTTTATGAAAAATTTTTCCTCCTCTGTAATATGCTTGCTTTCTTTTTAAAATTGGCGCTCAAGGGACATATCAACAAACTAGCGAGCCCAACGGGGCTGCTAACTTACTTTAGTGCCTTTTTCAGACCTGCGGTGTGACCGTAGTGCAAATGCCCAAACTCATAAACAATCTACATGAGACAACCAATTGCACGAAAACCACCTAGTTGCAAAATCTAGGTGGATTTTGATTTGAGCAAAAACAGGAACATGAGAAAACGGCCCTAAGTTTTGCATCTCTGTGATTATAATAATGATTAAGATTATAATCTTTAACTGCAATTTCATTACAATGCCTTATAAGATTATAAGTAAAAGAGCCGGGACGAATTAGCCAACAGCACGGAATTGTATGTGTATTGCTCTCATTGCATATGCACTATAACTGCAAAATTCAGTAATCTGCGTGCCCATGCCGGAACCAAAAAACATAAAAATGCTGAAGGAGGCTTTCAGCAGAAAAACAAAATAACCTTTAGTGCAGTGACAACAGAAACGTCGGAGCAGAAGGCGGAGCTCTGTTTATTTGATCGATCACTTAAGTAGTTTGTGCACGCAAAATTTAGAAACGAGTCTAGGATTGTCCACACTTTTGGGACACAATATCGAAATGTATTTTATTTACTGATTCGGGTTGCGTCGATTAAACAAATGCTGCCTTGATTACACTAGTTTACAAAAAGAATAAAAAATTTTGCGATCCCGAAAGTTTGGTAGCGATTTCTTAGTAAGTCTTCCTGGAGTCCAAAAATCTATACCACAATTTTATTATGGGGGTGTTCGAGAAATCGCGGAAAGGCTAGTTTTTATGTTCTAAAAAAAAGAACCTTTAGGAAAAGTGTATATCTTTAGTATCAGTTCATTCATTATGAAATAGTAATTTCTTGGAAGCAAATTGAACGCCCTATCATTCATTCATACACCACTTTGTAATCCGGTGCTTGACTCGGCGTTATAAAGGCTTTTATCGGCAACTTTGCATTTAATTAAACATTTTTTTAAACTGCATTTTTGGACTCAGCGAAGGCATTTACATATGAAATGACTGTCAACACTGGTCCTATACATGTCAAACCTCTATCTCTTACCATCGCTAAGATCTAGGTGTTCATACAGACAGACGGACGGACAGACAGACAAGGCTAAATCGACTCGGTTGTTGATGCTGATTAAGAATATATATACTTTATATGGTCGGAAATGATTCCTTCTGCCTGTTACATACATTTGCACGACTTAAGTATACCCTTTTTACTCTACGAGTAACGGGTATAAAGAGAAGTTGGAATTGCACAAAGCTAGCAGCCAAAAACTGATAACCACTTCTTGTAGCTGCCAATGATCGATCGGAAAGTGTGTTTTGAGAAAAACTAGAAAAGAAAAGGTACAAATTATCTATCTCCAAACCTGTGAAAGTTATGACGTTTTTTTCCAAATTGCGGAGGCGGGAGGGACGTGGCAAAAAATGAAAATAAACTGGATCTGCCTGCAAGTATAAGAAACATTTGTCCCATACGTGTCAAACCTCTATCTCTTACCATCTCTTAGATCTGTTTGTTCATTCAAACGGACAGACAGACGGACATTGCTATATCGACTCGGTTGTATATATAATATATATACTTTATAGGTGTTTAAAACATACACACGAAAAGCTAGCCCATTATGGTCATAAATAGAAAAAATTCACCCTTAAGATTACCAGCAGTGGCGGAACTAAATGTTTAGCTACGCTCTCATTCTCCTATTAGCTGTTAAAAATATTCTCCTAAAACCCAACTCTATGCAGACAACCTCAGCTGGGACTGATCTTAAATAAAAATAAAAACCAATGTTAATATAAGCAAGTATTTGTAAGAAATATAACCAGTGCGTAACGAAATCTTCTTTCGTTTTCATTTAATGTGGACGGCTCGGTATAGAGGATTTGTGTGGAGTCGTACCAATAGGTACAGAGTATAAAAAGAGAACAAGTATTCTTAAAATCCATAGGTATAGGTTAAAGGTATCTCTTTTGAAAGACCAAAATTTTTTATTTGTATAGGTCAATAAAAAAAACTTTGAAATTCATTAAAAGAATATAATCTTGCTTATATTCAAGGTCTATGTCAACCGTCCTTTTTGTACGTAAATCCGCGATAAACATTTACCGATTTCTTTGTCGCCACTTTCGAAAAGTTCCCTTAAAAACCTTCAAGTTTATTGAAGTAATAATTTTCACAATTATCGTTCAAATGACCCACAGTGCGACGCCTCAGTGTGGCCGTTGCTTATTGCAGTGGGGCCTTATACGCAACGGAAAATTTAATAAGTTGGCATTCCCGACCGTCTAACGATCAGCTGTTTAAATTTTTTGCAAAATTGTTTACCTGTACAAATATATGTAGACACTGCGGATATGGACGAGTTTAAAGTGCCCGCTCCAAAACCCAAACCCGTTGTGGTGGAGAAGTCCACGGAAACTGAGGCGGAGCCAGCCAAAAGCAAGCACAAGCCTAAAAGTGCAGCAGTTTCTCCCTACCAAGTCCCAAAATGGTCGAATATTGTAAGAGCCAAATCCAAAACCAAATCAAAAATATAAATGATCAATTTTTTGTACAATTTTTGTAGCCGTCGACCGATCACAATTACAAATTCGAGGTGCTCAAGTCGGGCCAAATTATAGATAAGGTGCGAAAGTTGCAGCGTCAGGCCTTTTGGACGTTTGGCCGTCTACCCGAAAACGATGTGGCCGCCGCTCATCCTACCATCTCACGTTTCCATGCCGTGCTGCAGTACAAGCCCAAGGCGGCGACGCAGGCGGTGGAGGAGCAAGCAGAGGCGCAGCCCGAGGGTTGGTACATCTATGATCTGGGCAGCACCCATGGCACGTTTCTCAACAAGCAGCGTGTCCCGCCCAAAGTTTACATACGCATGCGTGTGGGTCACATGCTTAAGCTGGGTGGCAGCTCTAGGGCCTACATTCTACAGGGACCACGAGAGGATGAGGAGCCTGAAACGGAGCTGACGGTCACCGAGATGCGCGAACAACGCGAGCAGCAAGTGGCCGAAGCTGCGGCCAAAAAGCAACGCCAAGCACTCGATGCCGAAGAGAGGGATGGCAACGAGGGCGTCAGCTGGGGCATGCAAGATGATGCCGACGAGGAGACGGATCTCACACACAATCCCTTTGCCAGTACCAACAATGAGGAACTCTTTTACGATGATCCCAAGCGTACACTAAGAGGATTTTTTGAACGCGAGGGCCTGCAACTGGAGTACAAATGCGATGAGCTGTCGCAGGGTTCGTTTGTATGTCGTGTGGAATTGCCACTGGATGATTCAAATGGCAGGCCAATTATTGTGGAGGTCACACACAAGGGACGCAAAAAGGATTGTGTGGTTCAATGCGCCCTGGAGTCATGTCGCACTCTGGATCGACATGGAGTCCTCAGGCAAGCAAACCAGGAGTCGCAGAAGCGTAAAATTGTCAAAACCGGGAACTCCGATGATGAGGATGAGTTCTGGGATCGCACGGGTGAGGTGGCGCGCAAAAAGCAACGCAAGGCCAATGCGGGCACCAGTGTGACACTCACCTATGAGGATTTGGTAGGTGGAAAGCTGTGGGGAAAGGTGTCTGCCTGTTCTTAAACTTTCGACTTTTTATTTCATGCAGCTCAAACAGGAAAGCGAACTCCTTGCCGAACTGGCAAAAGTCGAACTGGAGATTGCGGCCTATCAGCAAAAGGAAAAGCGACTCAAAGAGTTGGCCACCAAACAGCAAAATGCTGGCGATGATCTGGACAACTTTATGGATACGCTTAGCGAGAATGTGCAGCAAGTCGACAAAACGGAGATTAAAAAGCTGAGGGTCAGTTAAAAATTAAACAAATTTCTCCCAAAACTAATTTACTAAATTCCTTTATAGTTGGAGCAACAGCGTCTTAAAAGCGAACATCAAAAGGTGCAGCGTCTCATAAGAATCGCCAAACCCACGGTCTTGCCTTTTGCCACGAGCAGTGACACGCCTAACGTAGCCACCCAACTGCCGGAGGATAAAGCGGCCAAAAAACAACTTCCCATGATTGGCAAACGGAATCAGTTTAGCAAATTCAAAGTGGTCAAAGCCATTTCAAGCACAGCCACACAGCCCAAACTTTGTTCAAATGCATTTGCATCCGATGAGGAGGAAATCGAAGAGGAAGATGAGCAGGAGGAGGGGGAGGGGAGGAGTTAGCAAATGAGAATGCTAAGGTAACCGAAAAGCCAATCGCTGAAACGGAAGTCAACAAGCCAACCACAACTCAACCGGAAGTCATAAAGGAAGTCAATATGATGACAACAGAAGCTGTTGATTCGCCTGAGCCACAGGCAAACCACACACCTGTAGGCGATGACCCTCACAAGCAAAGTTTAGAGGAAGCGGCCCAGAAAAAGTCACGTCAACGCCAACGACAACGTAACAAACAACGACAGGATGTGGACATGGAGTTGAATGAGTTGGCAGAGCATGAGGATACGGATAAATATGCTAAATGGGTGCCACCAACGAATCAAAGTGGCGATGGCATCACACATTTAAATGAAAAATTTGGCTATTAACCTAGGATATATGAAACTTAAATGTTTTTAGGCTAGACTTTTGCATCGTCCACAACGAGCGCTAGAATTGTATCTAGCGACACAGATTTCTGCCACAATTCCATTTTGAAAATTGTGTTTATAATAATAACTTCAAATTATGCTACAAATTTCAAAAAAATTGTTATAACCTGGGTATTGGTGTACGCTTGGGATCATCGAGCAGGCTGCATATAGCACTTCCTCATACTTGGGTTTCCGCGGCCTGCTCTACAGCGTACTCTATGCCAATACCCAGGTTATTTCGCACTGTAGCACTGTGTTATTTATACATGCATTACAATATCAGCCACTAAACTCAAAAGATTAGATCTTTAGTAAAAGTATCGTTAGTTTCCACATTTTATTAACTTGATTGTTCATTACAAATACTTATTAAATGTCTCGTTTGATTGACCTGATAATCACTGTTGTTGTTTTACTTGTCCAACGGCTAAAGGGAATGAATTTTCCAAAGACCTTAATGTCATGAAATAACGCCGAAAATGAAAATAACTGAATTTTATCAAAATAAAGGAAAGTCTTATTCTGTCCCCAATAATTTCAATAGTGTATTATTGGCTAATCGGAGAAAGAAAGTGACTAAGGAATGTCCGAACGGAAAAGCGTATGGACAAAGCTCTTTTGATTAAACAATATCGGGGGTGCCACAGAAATCTCTAGAGATTTTGCCGACGGTTGGTTTGTAAATCTCTCGAAAAAATCGTCGTTGCCACAAAACTTCGAGAGAATTCATTTTCTTATTAGAGCACCAGTTGTTTTAGTTGAAGTTCCATCCTAAAAAAGGGCTGAAACTCTAGACAAAAATTTCTCTTCATTTCATTATCGGTTAAATCGATGTTTAAATGAAATTTTTTAATTGTGTCATTTGTTTTATGATGCATTTTTTTATACACTTGAAAAGTGTATTATAATTTTGCCCAGAAGTTTGCAACGCATAGAAGGAATCATCTCCGACCACATAAAGTATATATATTCTTGATCAGCATGACGAGCTGAATCGATTAAGCTTTGTCCGTCCGTCCGTCTGTCCGTCTGTTTCTACGCGAACTAGTCCCTCAGTTTTGAAGCTATCGAGCTGAAACTTTGCACAGAGTCTTCTTTTTACTGCACGCTGCTAATATGTCGGAACCGACCGGATCGGATGACTACTTCTTGTAGCTGCCATACAAATGTTCGTTCGGAAAATGGGTTTTAGTCAGAAAAACTGTTTTGTTCTCAATATTACCGCTCTCAAACACGGTCATGGGTAATATGTCATGTTTTAAGCTCATTTGCGAAGTTTGGTCGAAGTCGCTAACCGTTGAGACAAGCTATTTCACTGCTCGACAACAGCATTTTCTCCTCCAAACCAACTTTTCTAAAGTAAATTGACCCTCTGATCACGAAAATCGCCATATGAAAATTTTATCGACGCGTTATCAAGATATTATCGATAAACGTGTTTTTTCGATTTTTCCAAAAGTTTCCCACTTAAACTCTCATAAATCGATTTGCAAGCTTTTTACAAATTTTAAAAGAAAATCTTGGCAAACAATTTGTTCTCGGACAAAATGAGCTGGGATGTGCTGTTAGAGCAATGGGCTCAAATAAAAAAAAAACTATTTTATTTTGCTAAATTTCAAAATTTATCGAAATTAAAACGCTTGTAGATTCATAACTATTCAAAATTGTTATGTTTTTTTAATTGGACAGTAAAAAATATTCAATTTACTTTAAAATAAGACCTCACACACAGAAATCGGACATGAAATGGCTTTTTAGTCAAGTTTTGGAAAAAGGGCAGACTGACAAGTTTTCAAATTACTTCAGCATTTTCAGAAACTAAGTGATCCTTACACTCATGCGTACCATAATTTGATGTTCCGCTGAACGTACGTTACACTGTGATGGTATGACACTGAAATGTGACGCTCCTTGAGGAAGTGTAAACCGAACTTTAGTTGCTGTTAGACATTATTGATAGCGTGTTTAGTAGGGAATCCCAAAAAAAAAAAAAAATTTGTTTTGCACCGACATTTTCTGAAAGCTTATAGAGTAAAAATTTTTGAGATTTTTTTCAGATTTTTCGAAAGACGTTTAGAGGTCGCACAAATCGAATTTCCCCTAAAAATGGGGTTTTCCATATTGGTTTCAATTTTTACTTATAACATGGTAAATAACCACGATTTTCTAGTTTTAGAATCAACATTTTAAGGAAAAATGTCCAAATTTTACTATTATGAGCATAAACCATGAGTTTTGGCTAAGCATTTGCTTGTTTAGGTACCATAAATTAAATTTTTTCGTAAATTTTTCATAAATTTTGTAAAAAACGCATTATAACTCTTCAAAATTATATGAAAAGTGAAAAAACTAAAGATGCAGTTTAAAAGATGGTTAAATTTTTAAAAAACTGAAACTAAGAAGTTCAAATTTGCTCTTACCGTTCCAGAGTTATACTTTTTTAAAGCTTTGTACCCATTTCATGAAACTAATAATATTAAAAGATGTTTGCCAGTTTTGCATCGAATTTGCTTTAAACTTTGAATTATGATATTTTTCGCGTTTACTCTTTATTTTTCCTGCTTAGTTAGTTAGTCCAATACTAATGATATTTTTTTCTTTTGCGGAGAATTCATGCAACTCAGTAGAAACACTAAAAAAAACCGGCCTAAGACCCTTTAATTATGACAAAAGGGACCTCTGTACTCATAACCTCATACCCATTTTTTCAAATGAAGCTTCGGTTCGCGTTTTACGGGTACTTTTGTACTTGCAACACACAACGACAACAATTTAACTTAGATTTAAATGGTTTAAGATAAAATTCTCTAAAACTCAGCAAATGTGGACAGGGTTATTGGGAACGCAATATAAAAAATTCACTTCAATCGTGCAATAGATTATGGTACCTCCCGAAGAAGGTAAACCTTAATTTTTGAATATAAAACGCAAAATAACTTTAAACTTATAACTTTAAAAGCGCACGGTAGATTTTCACTAAAATCGTTTTTTGTGATGATATAATAGGCTATTGCATAACCAAAAGAAATGGTACTCGACAGCCAAAAACAGCGAGTTTGAGTACCATTCTTAGACTCACCCACAAATCAATTCATATAGGCCATAAATCAGATCTAATAATATACAGATCTGCGTTTACATTTTGCCCAACAAAAACTTGGTTAGCGACTTATAGACAATTTTATACTAGCAATTGCCTTAGAACAACATTGACCATTACCATAGGGTAAAACAAGCTTCACCAAAATAAAGAAATAAATTTTATTAGTAAAGTGCTTTATAAGGAGCAGAAAAACAGATCATATTAATAAAATACTTTAGTTCAGGGCATCTTGGCGTACCACGATTTGTCCATCAAAGACAATTTTGATTAAAATTTTACTTTTTCTTGGTGGCAACGACGAATTTTACTCATACGATTTATTGTATAATTTTTCGGTAGCTTGTAATACCCAAATGGTAATGTTGTTCAAACGGAATTGCTAATACAAAATTTTCCTATGAAACGCGAAGCAAAGCATCCGTGGTGAATATGAAAACAAAGTTCGAAATCATAATTCAATGTTTAAAGCAAATCCGGTGCAAAACTGGCAAACATCTTTTAATATTATTAGTTTCATGAAATGGGTACAAAGCTTAAAAAGTGTATAACTCTGGAACGGTAAGAGCAAATTTGAATTTCTTAATTTGAGCTTTTTAAAAATTTAACCAACTTTTAAACTGCATCATTAGTTTTTTTCAATTTTCATAGAAATTTTAAAAAGTTATAATGCGTTTTTTACAAAATTTATGAAAAATTTACGAATAAATTAAATTTAAGGTTCCTAAACAAGCAAATGCAAAGCCGAAATTCATGGTTTATGCTCATAAAAGTAAAATTTGGACATTTTTCTTAAAAATGCTGATTTTAAAAACCAGGAAAATCGTGGTTATTTACCATGTTATAAGTTAAAAATCGAAATCAATACGGAAAACCCCATTTTTGTGGGTAAATTCGATTTGTGCGACCTCTAAACGTCTGTCGAAAAATCTGAAAAAAAATCTCAAAAATACTACTTTACTCTTTAGGCTTTCAGAAAATGCCGGTGCAGCCGTGAAAATAAAAAAAAAAATTTTTTTGGGACACCCTAGTGTTTAGACCTAGAAAAATAATGGTTCAGCTTAGTTTAATTTCTAGAACGTTTGGTAAATTAAGTCCAGAAAATGACCAAATTTAAATGCAAAAAGAGCGTCAACTTATTTTGCAATGTTTACGGGTTGGATGTTGGAACTACCGAACGGGTTAACAAAAGGGGTCGCGGGATTAGGTATTTTAATTATTTAAACTGTTAATATTTGGGAGGGAAGTAATTTTTTTTTTTGCGTTTTTTTATACTTAATTTTTATATAAAAATTAAAAAAAAAAAAAATTTTTTTTAAAAAAAAATTTATAAATAAATTTTTATTTTAAAGTCGCATGTTTTTAATCCGATGTGTTCCAGAAATCTCTAGAGATTTAGGGGTCAGTTGTTTTTGAAAACAACCAATCCAAATGTCGGTGTTCCACAAATGTCGGAGATTTCATTTTTCGGAGTTAGCTTCGGAGTCGCTGGCAAAAAACAGCTGACTGGAAGTTTTTGCGTTGTGGCTGCCCACGGCAGGGTTGTCGGCTTCAAAATAATTTAAATAAATGTTGAATTCAAATTATTTCAAAAGTTTGTAAACCAAATGCTAAAAGCGTTTTTGGTACGCACTGAGTTCCAAACTAATAAATAATTTTTAAGCCAATAATACTCAATTTTATCGGGTTAAGAATTAAAATAAACTCTGACCCGCCAAGTAATTATTTTGTATTGACAACCCTGTTGCTTACAAGTGAGTGGAGTGCACAAAAATAAATTAAAAAATGCCCGCGGTTGCATTAATTGCTTTGTATATTGCTGGGAGCAGACGAGGGAAACAAAATCGTTGCAAGAGTTTCAGAAATGATGCAATCCTTTTTTATTTTTGATAGAGTAAGCTGTTTTTTCTGCCGAGATATGCAACTGCTGTTCCATATGGCATTACTGCCTTTTCCTCCGGAGTTCAATGTAGCCACCATAAAATCATCCTACAACTTTTAAAAATCAAAATAAATGTAAAAAGTGAAGTTGAAAGTTACACCACTGACAACTTGTCTTCCATTTCGTGGTTTGAAATTATCGCCGACATAATTTATCGATAGGTTTATTTTCGATACTTCATTGAATTAACCTATTAAATCATATTTTATTACACTGCTCATTTATCCACATAATCTTGTTAAATTTGTACATCGTTTAAGAGCATAAACTCTTAATTTTGAAAAGAAAATTAAAACTCCGAAAACTTTATTGTCATAATTGGAAGAAGTTGGCAGGTTTGCTCATTGTTGCTTTCTGCAGCTGTCAGACGTTTGCATTGTTTTGGTGGACAATATTTTAAAATTAATTTTTATTACTTAAAACCCTTAAAAACTTTAATAATATTAATGCAATTCAATCGGTTAAGCATTCAAGTTGTGTTCCTCATTATTCTATTTGGCTCAAATTTCTTTATTCGCAAAACATAGGCCAAATGTCGCCACAAAATGTGCAACATTTGAAAACAACCAAAAGAGATTTCAGGAACACCGACAATTGCTTTTGGGTTGTTAGAGGTTTGTAGAACTCGGCCGAATATTAATAATTGCTGAAGTGGGACACGTTAAGATTAAAAACCAAAAATTTTTTCTCACAAAAACCCACTTTTCGACCGATAGTTCCTATGACAGCTATAAGATATAGTCATCCGATTTGGACAAAAACTTCCTAATCTATGTGAAAGCGTATAGAAATTAATAATTGCTGAAGTGGGAGCCGTTAACATTAAAAACAAAAAAGTTTTTCTCATTAAGTCCCACTTTTCAACCAATAGTTCCTATGGCAGCTATAAGATATAGTCATCCGATTTGGACAAAAACTTCCTAATCTATGTGAAAGCGTATAGAATTAATAATTGCTGAAGTGGGAGCCGTTAACATTAAAAACAAAAAAGTTTTTCTCACAAAGACCCACTTTTCAACCAATAGTTCCTATGGCAGCTATAAGATATAGTCATCCGATCCGGTCGGTTCCGACATATTAGCAGTGTGCAGTAAAAAGAAGACTCTGTGCAAAGTTTCAGCTCGATAGCTTTAAAACTGAGAGACTAGTTCGCGTAGAAACAGACAGACGGACAGACAGACGAACGGACAAAGCTCAATCGACTCAGCTCGTCGTCCTGATCAAGAATGTATATAGTTTATAGGGTCGGAAATGAATATTTCTATGCGTTGCAAACTTCTGGGCAAAATTATAATACCCTTTGCAGGGTATAAAAATTAAGGTGCTAATTGGGTTCCACACCAAAATATAATGTTAAGACAAGAGCAAATAATATTTGATGAGTCTTATGATTTAAAGGGTACAACAAGGGATCCAGAGTACGTTCGAAAAATTATTTAGGCCTGGCTTCGAGCAATAAATATTCTTAATTGTCATTCCTACGGATTAATTTAAATTTTCATATAAAATTTACAAATTAAAAAAATAATTATCAATAGTTCCAATTTTTTACTTTCTGGGCTCGAACCTTAACGTCTTTTATGAAAATTTGAGTGTCGAAATGCGATGAGCAACGAGAGGATTCAGCAAATGATGTCTATGCACAAGTACTAAGGCAACAGGGGCTTTAATAATTATTGTCTTTTTTTTTTTTTTTTGGGTGCCCTATATTTTGAAAGTGATTAATATGAAATCTGATTGATTTTGCAATAAATATGTTTATTAAATTATTGCTTCTGAGCTCAATAAAACCACTCAGTTAAGTCAATAAAAACTAACCCCAGCAGCATCTGAAAGGAAACTATAGTTTTGTCTATTTCACCAAAAAAATTAATAAAATATCACCATATGTCCGATTTCTTATTGTGTCTTATTTTAAAGTAAAATTGATTTACCACTAACAAGGTAAAAACATAACAATTTTGTATTTATCCTACAAGCGTTTTAATTTTCGATAAAATTTAGCAAATTGAAAAATATTTTTTTTTCTTTATTTGAGCCCATAGCTCTAACAGCACAGATCAGCTCATTTTGTCGAAAACAAACTGTTTGGCCAAGTATTTTGTTTAAAATTTGTTAAAAGCTTTCAAATCGATTGAAAAACAAAAAAGTTATGAGAGTTTAAGTGGAGGCAACTTTTGGAAAAATCGAAAAAACCGTTTATCGATAATATCTCGATAACGCGTCGATAGAATTTTTATATGGTGATTTTCGTGATCAGCGGGTTAATTTACATTAGAAAAAGTTGGTTTGGTCCAATGGGGGAAAATCGACTCTCATATTGTCGAGCAGTGTTTCAAGTGTATCAAAACTTCAGTACAGACGAAGTTAGTTTTGCCTTTCTCGTTAAATTAGAAGTCATATTCTCCATAAATAAAGTGCAAAGTTTAAAAATTAGTTGGCGCGCCAAACACCCACGGTATAACTTGCCCACGCCCCCCTTATAATCAGCTGGCTGCCATAAATTAAAATTTAAAAATTAATTTTTTTTTTTTTAATTTAAAAAAAAAAATTAAACCGGAGCATTCGGATGGAGCAATCAACCTACCTAATGCTTGTAAGCAGGCTTGAAGGGTTGAGAAAAAAAGCCACATATTGCCGCAACTCCATCCCACTGCTGTATGTAGCACAGTATCTTAAATATCCACAACAGTGCCATCAATAACTTTCCTCAAATGAACCCCGGTGGCTGCCAAACCAATCTAATTCTACTGCTGACTATTCTTCAGGTGCTAAAGAGATAGGTTTTGCTATTGCAAGATTTGTTATTTTGAATGAAGAAAAAGAGCCTATTGCAAGGCACAAATGGTTTTACACGTGGGTGCCACAGAAAATTCTTCCAACAAAATTCCAACCGAATTCCAATTCTTAGGTACCACAGAAATTTCTATTGGCTGGTTTCAAACCTCTAATGTTTTGTTAGGAGATTTTGCAAGCTCTTTTCTCACTAGCGCCTTTTATGCCTTACATGACAGCTAGCGGATTAAGGGATGGAAACTAATAACTCATGTTTGGCGCCAACAAATTTTTAAATTTTGCATTATTTTGGTAGAGAATGCGAATTAAAATTGAATTATTATTTAAAAATGCATCATAAAACATATAACACAATCAAAAAATCATTAAATTAACCCACATCTAAAATAAGGGAATTTCTTTGGCGAGAGATTTTGCCCTGTTTTTAGAGATGGAACAAATTGGAACATGTGGTGTTCCAACTAGATTTTCTAATTAGAAAATGAAATCTCTAGAAGTTCTGTAGCACCAACGAATTTTTCGAGAGATTTACAAACCAACCGCGGCAAATCTAGAGATTTCTGTGGCACCCCCGCGAGAATTGGTTTTGGGTTGGAATTTGGTTGGAAGAGATTTCTGTGACACCTCCGTATACGAAAATCGCTAATGATTTCTGTGGCACCCCCCAATATCAAATTGATTTTAAAAATATAATTTTGAAATGGTCGAACATTTTACCTTGATATTTAGGAACAGGTCAGTTATAAGCAGGGATGCAAACCAATTCTGAACCGAACCGCTCTTTGCGCTCGTGAACCGAAACCCGAACCGGTGTGTTTTAAAAAATGTTGAACCGAACTAAAAGCCGATGTACAAAATGGTTCGGTTCGGTTGAGTTACCAATTGAGTTACCATACTGAGCAAAATCGCAAAACATTATTTGGTAGAAAGCAAGGGCGTGCCCAATTGGTCACGAAAAAAATGATTAAGACCATATGGTCGGACTATTCTTTGACTTGTGTGCTTCTTATTTTTGCAGAAAAGAAAGGCACCTGCGGAGTCTAAACGGAAAAGTTTAATAAACTTATTCACGGCTTCTTCATCCGCAATAGTTTGAATCGTTTTAGCAGTTCCAGCCACACAAGTGTCAGTAGAACGAGCTTTTCCACACTAAAATTTGTTTTATCAGACTTAAGAGCCAATATCGATAAAAATATACTAGAAGACATATTATTAACTAAAATTCAGGCATGTTGAAGTTAATTTAAGTTAATTAAGGTTATTTTAATCTGTATATTTCCTGTTATTATGAAATCCAA
Source organism: Lordiphosa stackelbergi (assembly GCA_018904235.1). Lineage (NCBI taxonomy): Eukaryota > Metazoa > Arthropoda > Insecta > Diptera > Drosophilidae > Lordiphosa > Lordiphosa stackelbergi. The sequence continues at coordinate 60,177 of JAEIFU010000605.1, forward strand.
CTAATCAAATGGAAATATTTTCATGAAAGATCTCGTTATGTTAACAAGCAATGTTAATAGCATAGAAAAATTAAATATGACTGTAATAGCCCTGCAGGGAAAGTGTCTAGTTTACAACCAGAAATGTGTCGGTCGCTAAAAACTTGCGACTGGTTGCACTTCCTATCCAAATCCATGTATTGAAGTCGTCCATTTTACACAGGCATGTCATAGGAATGTGGTACCGTTTCATCATTCTCCCGAATGAATCTTTAGTAGGCTTATCGCTGGGAACACAGTACGCCTTTCCATACAATCAATGTTTAAATCGGTGGGAACCTCAAAAAACAATAAATGTAAAAATAGAACAAGCTACCATGTCTTCAACTTTTTGACAATTTCACTGCAGGGAGTTTTTACTCTGCCATTTTTTACTGAGTGTAGACAATTTAAATTGTAAATGCAATCGTTTATACCAAAATCGCTAGTGATTTCTGTGTCACCCCCTTATATGTCCATTAGAGCGGTCCCCAAACCGGCAAAATGGAAAAAAGGAGGTCTCAGCATTCCCAAAGCTAATATTTGTTGTATAATTAATAACTGTGAAAATCCAAAAATTTTATTTTTATTTTTAATGGGCGCGACAGGGTCTCAAAGTTTTAAAAAACATTAATCATACGACACGTTCACCAAATACAAATTTTTACAAACGAAGTTACTAGTTCATTTCAATTGCTGTCATTGTTTGAAATTCATAAAGAGATCTAAATTTGTGGAAATAAAATATTTACAAATGAATAGTTTATAAATAAAATCATCGCCGACTGTTTATGAATGAAAAAAATAGATGATAATAGGCAACACTGCGTATGAGTTATTTACAAAAACTTTAGACGCCATTCGCGCCCGTTAAAACTCGACTTTTTTAACTTTTGTTTTTATATACGCTAATTATACAAGAAAAAGTATCAGATAGGGGGTGAGAGCATGACCTTAAAAATTTCATATACATGGGGACCGCTCTAATGTCCATATGGGCTTTAGTATCGTTTTTTACGAGTGTGTCCCAGAAATCTCTAGAGATTTTCGTACAAACGATTTGATTTGGGACTAAACTAGAAGGACTTTATATGTAAAATGATAAAAACGAGAAAGGCAAAGCTAACTTCGTCTGTACCGAAGTTCTGATACACTTGAAATAGCTTGTCTCAACGGTTAGCGACTTCGACCAAACTTCGCAGATCAGCTTAAAAACATTACATATTACCCATGACCGTGTTTAAGAGCAGTAATATTGAGAACAAAACAGTTTTTCTGACTAAAACCCATTTTCCGAACGAACATTTGTATGGCAGCTACAAGAAGTAGTCATCCGATCCGGTCGGTTGCGACATATTAGCAGCGTGCAGTAAAAAGAAGACTCTGTGCAAAGTTTCAGCTCGATAGTTCCAAAACTGAGGGACTACTTCGCGTAGAAACAGACAGACGGACAGACGGACGGACGGACAGACGGACGGACAAAGCTTAATCGACTCAGCTCGTCATGCTGATCAAGAATATATATACTTTATGTGGTCGGAGATGATTCCTTCTATGCGTTGCGAACTTCTGGGCAAAATTATAATACACTTTTCAAGTGTGTAAAAATAAAATAAAAGGAGTTCAAAGCTATAGGAACCACATTACTTGGGACAGGGTATTTTGCTGTCGGGGCACTCGACTGCAACACTCTTACTTGTTTTTTTTTTAACTTTCCTATAGCTCTTAAAAAATCAACCTTTGAAAATATAATGCACTTGCTTGTGTGAGTAAGCACAACGAATACTTGAATGCAGATTAACAATTGTTAAGACCCTTATTTTACCCTGTACCCATTAAAAACGGGTAAAAGGGGATCATGAAGTTTTGCAAATGTATGTAATCTAAGCAGTGCACTGTGGGCCAGGATTCTCATTTGTTGGCCAAAACTCTGGCATTTTTACACCAGCCTAGCTAGGAAGCTGAAATTTTCGACGAAATGATCTTAAAAGATTGAACTTAACGCACATAATTTTTAAAGCAACAAACAAAATTTATACGATATAGATAATCTAAGTCAAAGTCAAAAAATATTTCAACTTTTTGGTTTTAATTATAGAAAAACACTTGTAATTGCATTTGACCCAATTCCTGCATAGAAGTATATATAAGAACCAGATAACTAAAAAAATTAATATATCTGGATATGTCCAATGGTTTATGAGATATTGACCCAAGCAGTTTTTGAACTTGACTGCCCACCCCGTCGAGAACTTTTAGTCAATGACTACCCTCACCGATTATTCCACCTATTTTACCTCCTCTTAAGATTCAATACATGAAAAAACCAAATAAAACTAAAAATTTAATTAATTAACAAATCTAATTTTTTAACACATTACAATTTACCTCCAGTGCTTCCTAAGAGTATCCCAGCAAACATTTTTTATCGCAGAAGATAAGAATGCGATTCTTCCAGTAGTTCTCGCTTCACTCTGGCGATATCGCATTATTATCGCATTCTCATCTCCCTTCGGGAAGAAATGTGTAACTCCTACGACACTTCTTGAAGGAGAGAAAGCGTTTCTTCTGGGAGATACGAAAAAGTCTCTTCTCAGGGATAAGAAAGCGATTCACACAAAAGATAAAGATTTTGTGCGCGCTGCGCTCTCTGCTTGCCTGTTCCGATGAACAACGAATTAAACAAACTTATACTTAATTACATGAAAAACTTTTACTTACTCTGAGGCGATTCGAACTCGGTTCCCCTTGGACTGAAATCACAATGGGACTGACGTTTTAGACGACTGCGCTGTGCGTATAAGACGGAGGCAACAAGAGGTTACTTGTATTGAATCTATTTGAAAGCATTCACCCCTAAATGAATGCTTGTAATTCTCAAGTTCTTATTTATCACTCTGCCCAATATATAGGGCAATAGAAATTGATGCCACATATCGCCAATTTATCCCTTTTATGTTAAAAATGCGAAACCTTGTGTGTTTTGCCAAACTATCATCAAACTCTCATCTCAAACTATCGCCAAACTCACTTTTTGACGAGGGAGATAAGAAACCCGACAAAATGTTTTGTAGGGATGCTACACATTTTAAAACATTCAAATTGGCTTAGTATGAAAATAGTTTACCTCCCAGAGTCCAGTGTTATTTTCCGAGTTTAGAAAAAAAGCATACTTCTAGCCGACTTTTAACAAAACATTCTTGATTTCAAATGGGAATATAGTTTTAAATGCGGCCGGCCGTCTGTGGCCTCTTGGGGGGTGTGCCGGTGTACTGCTGGGCGGGAGGTCGGGGTTCGATCCCGCCTCTGAACATCTAATAATAAAAAAAGTTTTTCTTTCTTTAGAAACTAGCTTTTACACATACGGTCACCTTCACCAGCTTATAAGCCAGCTGTGAAGTAACTAGCCATGAAAAAAGCAATTTCTCAAACTTTTGCCGTTCCGGATCCGGCGTTAAACTGTACGTCCCTTTCTCTTGTGCGAAAAATTTTGAAAGCACACACGCCAAGAGATTGAGAGAAGCTTGGCTTGGCCCCGTTGGAGGAGCTGTATAGCCAGTTTTACCTTTACCTATTCTTGATTTCAAATGGGAATATAGTTATAAATGCGATAATTTAAAAATTCTGAAAACAAGATACAATTTAAAAAAAGGGATGGGTTTCGGTGAGGAAATATATTTTTTATTTTTATTTTTTTATTTTGGATTGGGAAGTTTTTTTGTATGTTTATTTTTTTTTTTATTTTTTTTTTTGTTTTTTGTTTTGGTTTTGGTTTTTTTTTTTTTTTTTGGGTTGTGTTGATGGCTCCAGTCATGCATATATGCCAGCCTTTGCAGTTTTTGCAGCTGCGTCCTAACTGTGAGGAGGTTTGCTCTATCTCCCCACACAACAGCTCCATAAGTGAGCATCGGTCTCACAACCGGCGGCAAACTTGTTTGGTTGGGATTTTTAGGACCCATCGAACCGAACCCAGAATAGAACCTGCTAAAATGTTAACCTCCCGAACCTGAACACTTCTGCCAAAAAAAAGGTTCAGTTCAAAGAATACCTTTGGAGAAAAAAAAGAGAAAATAGCAGACACGACTGACCAACAACACAACCCACACACTTATTTGTAAGCCCACTGGACTATCAGCCATAAGCAAGACCCGGAGTCATAATCATTCTTAAGTAAGCAGTTAGCATTTTGCCGCTCGGCAAGCAGTGTAGGTATTTTTTAATGGATACAGGGTAAAAAAATAAAGACTGAAGTTAGAAAATGCACTTACAATGATTGTATACACATGGATTGCCCACTACATATACCTGATTGAAGCTCTCGAAGTGTGTGGAGGAGAGCTTGTTTGTCTGCACTCAGTGGAATGTTAAGCTTTTCACCTCAATTCCATTGGAACTGACACTTCCCCTGCACTGTTTTGATAAGCCATTCCACCCCTAAGGGGGACAACCCCCTCAGTTCCAGTCTTACTATGTAGCGGCTTCCAGGCATGTGTCGAAGAGTGAACACAATACAAATTCCTGCGCACATACACAAAATGAACTCGTCGCTATTCGTGTTCACGATGCCAGCGTTGTCGCTGTCGGGACTCCAGCACTTGAACTTCCAATTTAGTTATAATTTTGCCCCTCTAAACGCAAGCACGCCGGACGCAAGAACGTGGCGGAGACGACAGTTTTGTTTAATTATCCAAATAGCCTCAAACGGAGTTTAACTAACTTTAAACGATTTATTCGTTGATCCGTTCGATTCGAGTGTAGCCTAGTTTTGTGCGCCCCTTTGGGTATCGATATAGCTGGATAAATTGATTTATGGTTTAAGTTAGAGCGCGCATAAGGTACATAGTTTTAATGCGGTCGTCACGTGTTTGCTTAACAGCCGGAGCACATGTGCGGGTTACACTTTAAAACGCGTAACAGTCCGTCTCAGAAGACGTCCCTGCGTTGGGGCGACTGCTGCAGTTCCTAAATAAGGTGTTCCTGCTAGATCTGTGATTTAACGCAGCGTACAGAGGGTTTCGAAAGTTTCTCTTATCGAATTGTGCTGGAAATGTTGCATAAGTTGTGGGGCATTTGATTGGCGCGCGCCAGAAAGCGTCCGCTTCAGCCTTGCTGGGCGCATAACTTAACGTCTGCTTTGAACTTGGCATACACCCGCACGTACACCCGGTTGTGTGGCTAAAGGTGAGTTTTTGAGTCGTCCAAGGCGCCAGGGGACATGCGCGCAGAGACGCTTGCTGCGCTCAGAGCTTTGTCAGTTTTTGTGAATGAACGCGACCGACTGACTGGGTGGTGCTTGGTGTGGAGTGGGGTGGTGACTTTGTTTGTGCTTTCCACTTTATGACGTACTTGTTTATTAAATGTCTTTATCAAATAAAACCTTTTGCAATTGCTACTTCCGATGGCTGGGTTTTTCATAAGAATTTTTAATTGCTTGCCTCATTCAACCTTAACGCGGCCTGCAATTGCAATCAAATTGTTCTTCACTTACAAGGACACTTACGGCCGCTGAAGGTGGGTGTTAAAGGTTATCATGTTATCCTTGGCTAAAGGTCAGCTGTTCGGTTGGCCATGACCAATGCATTGTTTTAATAGTTAAAGATGCGTGCAGTGACCAGGTAATTGTGAAAAAATTGACAAGCAGGTGGCACCTAAAAGCATGCCACTGAATTTTCAATTATGTTCATAAGCACCCAGCAAACAATTTTTATCGCAAAAGATAAGAATGCGATTCTTGCAGTAGGTATCGCTTTACTCTAGCGATTTCCCATAGGAATCGCATTCTCCAATCCCTTCGAAAAGAAGTGGAGGAAAGAAAGCGTGTCTTTTGGGATTCTCAGGGATCAGCGGTTAGTGTGCTGGACTGCTGGGCGGGAGGTCATGGGTTCGATCCCGCCTCAGATCATCAAACCCAGCGGCGCAGAGGTGAATGAGGCTGGTCCACAATATGCATCGCAGTAGGTGCCCACGTAATGGGAATTTCTCGCTCCGTTTCGTGTACACAGTTGTGTGCATAGATTTTTTGTAAGTTTAACTTCGGGTCGAGTTGTTGCTCGTGTGTATATAACAGTTGTGTCGTGTTTGTGTCAATTGACTTTTCACAAAAGGCGCGTCGGTCGGCAAAGTGCCAGTCTTAATTATGATTTTGTCGCAAGTTCTTCCATATACCCAATAGTCAAGCGAGCTAAAACGCCGCATCTGTGTTGGAGGTCCCGAGTTCAAATCCCCTCCTCTTCTCATACAACATTTTTTTTTAAATTTATTTATTTTTATTCCCATTACAGTCCGATACACTTAGTACTAAACAGTGTCAAAGTTTGTAAAGTATATATTATACAACTTCATACCCCAAGTGTATGGACGCGCGCACAGCTAGTCCACAATAGGGTTGTCGATATTTCTCAAAATATCAATATCGATAATATCAAAAATCCAAATTTTCAATATCGATATTTGATATATCGCCTTCAAAAAACATCGATATATCGATATTATCGTTATTTTCTAAAGCTTAAGAAAACTCAGAAGTTTTAAAGAAACGTCTTCGCCATAAAACTGCTAGTGACGATTTTTAGAGACCGTTATTTCTAATCTTTTCAACAGTTTCCAATAGTTTTCTGAAACTACACTGTAAAACTTAAAAGCGTGTGCTCAAAAGAGATACAAATTCAGTTGGGCACATTACTTCGTATAAGGAAGGCTTCTGTTCAAAATTGTTCTGATTTCAAAGCAGTTCAAACGTGTTGTTTTTTTTATTTAAAGTATTATGACGAACTAAATTTGTATCTTATCTGAGTGTAGGCTTTAATACTTACAGATTATGCTTAGTAAAATATCAAGTGAAGAATTTAAGAGAACCCGCCTAATGTGTTCTCATTCTGCCTCGGGTGTCTGTAAGTCAGCGATTGTCACCTGATACCCCCAGGGGCTGAAGACATTTCGCTATTTACATATAAACAATTAAAACGCTTGCCGAAGCTGAGACCAAGAGAGTAAAGAATCGAAATGCACTTTCAGACAGCATGAACAATTAATCCGCACTAGCTCTCCAATAAGCTATTGGGTTCATGACGATATCTTCAATATATTCTAACACTGACACCTAATATTGCAGCGTATTTCTGCATCCATACGTGTATGAATAGTTCTTAAATGCGATTTTAAGTTGTATTACCAGATGATTTATCAGGCTAGCCATATAATTTACACCAATAGTATCAAAAATATCATATCGGAATAACCCTTATCGTTCAACAAAATATATCGATATATCGATAAAATATTGACAACCCTAGTCCACAAGTCCACACACAAATTTCAAAATGGTGTATCGTCTTGTGAACTGAACGCATACTTCCTCGCCAACATTTTCTTAAGTGGTATATTGAGTTGTAATCTAAAGCCGAAGAGTTTTCTGTTATACGCCCACTTTTCCGATTACAAAGAACTCTGCTTTGAATACAGTATGCCAACAAAAACGGCCAAGCTTACGTAAATGTATACAGAGTAGTAACCGATACTTGAAGGCTGCCAGCCTTCAAAGTGTTTAAGAGAACATCGAACTAGTAATGGGCATTTGCGCCACTGGGAATGAAAAAGTTTTTTTCTTTCTTTAGAAATTAGCTTTTACACATACGGTCACCTTCACCAGCTATTGGCGCCAGCTGTGAAGTAACTAGACATGAAAAAGCAAATTCTCAAACTTTTCCGTTCGGATTCGGCGTTAAACTGTAGGTCCCTTTCTCTAGTGCGAAAAATTTAAAGCACACACTCCACTAGATTGAGAGAAGCATGGCTTGGCCCCTTTGAGGGGCTGTATAGCCAATTTTACATTACATGTACCTGGAGTAGAAGCTGAATGCAGCGCAGCTGCTGCGCTCATTCCCAAGTCTCTCTCTCTCTCTCTGCTAAATGAAATGCGGTGTTGGTTGTGGTGGTGGGGGTTGGTGGTATTTATTATTCTTTTTTGCTCATAACTTGAGAACCGCTCATACCATCTTTATCATTTCCTTAGCAAATCGACAAAAACTCTATCTACAAAACTGTGAAAGAAAAAGTTTTTTTCAAATTGCGGTGGCGGAAGGGGGCGTGGCAAAAATTGAAAATAAATTTTATTTTATTTATTTATTTATTACATTAGATAACTTATATAATAAACTATCTAATTACATTAGAGTGCTAGATACCAGGGCCTACGACTCTATGGTTACTTTTGGACAGATTAAATTTTCGTAGTTAGATTTAGGGAGCGTAGATATTCGTAAACCAAGTGGATATTTTTAGTTGTCGGCTTTACAAGATGATCGGAAGGTTTGGTGTTTTTGAAGAAGAGAGTTCTTTTCCTGGCCATATCCGGACAGCTGTCTAGGATGTGTTCGATGGAGAGGATATCGCCGCAAGGGCAACGTTGTGCCGAGCTGCCAGTTAAAAGGTGTTCATGTGTCAATTGCGTGTGTCCTATGCGGAGGCGCACAAATATTGTCCATATGTGTTTTGGGCAGTTTGCTGGATATGACGGACCAGTGCCATCATGATTAAACGTCTTGTATCTGTGCTGGAATGCAGTCCAGTCTTCGGTATGTTTGTGGGCAATTATTTTCTTTACGTGTCTTAGGAGGTCTTTGTCAGCCGGAGGGTTGTGTAGTATTGACGGTGCGTTGGTCATAGCGTTTGCAGCTGCGTCGGCATTTTCGTTTCCTGTTATGCCTTGGGGGCTAGGCACCCAGCACAGCGAAAGTTTTTTTGGGTGTTGGATACATAAGTTCCGGATTTCTGCGATTACGTTGTTATGACAGTTTAGATTTTTTACTGCTGTTATTGTAGATAGACTGTCGGTGCAGATTGTAAATGATCCTTTGTGTAGGTGGGCGTATGTGCATGCCTCCAGTACAGCCGTCGCCAATTGATACATATTACTAATGACTAACTATCTCTAGAAGGAACAAACCCTCTATCTACAAAACTGTGGAAGATATGACGTTTTTTCCGAATTGCGGGGGCGGGAGGGGGCGTGGCAAAAATTGAAAATAAACTTGATCTGCCTGCAAGTATAAGAAGCATTTGTCCCATACATGTCAAACCTCTATCTCTTACCATCTCTGAGATCTGTTTGTTCATACGGACGGACGGACAGACGGACGGACAGACGGACATGGCTATATCGACTCGGCTGTTGATGCTGATCAAGAATATATATACTTTATAGGGTCGGAAACGATTCCTTCTCCCTGTTACATACTTTTGCACAAACTTAAATACTCTATGTACCTTCGGTACAGAGTATAAAAAGTTAATTAAAATTGCTGGCAATAATGAATCAAGTTGATGCATCGAAAAGGCCAAAAGGAAAAAACATTTCGAATCTTCCGGGACTTTCTGTTCCAGATCGCCGCATGTTTCTTCCTGCCTTACCGCCTCACAGTGTAAGATTTTGCCTATCTAGGGGGACTTAATTTAATAGCAGTCGTATTTTTCAAGCTATCGACTAGAACTTTGTACTGAATGCTCAAATATTCCCCAAAGAAATTTCTAGGCGGAAAGTAAAGTGGGATCAGGGTGACTAGCTGAGTCGATTGAGCTTTGTCCGTCCGTCTGTCTGTCCGTCTGTCCCTCTGTCTGTCTGTTTCTACGCGAACTAGACTCTCAGTTTTAAAGCTATCGAGCTGAAATTTTGCACAGAGTCTTCTTTCTACTGCACACTGCTAATATGTCGAAACCGACCGGATCGGATGACTATATCTTATAGCTGTCATAGGAACTATCGGTCGAAAAGTGGGTTTTAATGAGAAAAACTTTTTTGTTTTTAATGTTAACGTGTCTCACTTCAGCGATTATTAATATTATACGCTTTTATAAAGATTTTGAAGTTTTTGTCAAAGTCGGATGCCTATATCTAATAGCTGTCATAGGAACAATCGGTCGAGAAGTGGGTTTTATTTAAAAAATTTGTTTGTTTTAATGCTGGCGTTCTTAAACTCTGATTTATTAAAACATTTGCAAGGGAATAAAAACTTCGGCAAAGACGAAGTTAGCTTGGCCTTCTCGTTTGTTTTAATTTTAGCCAATTTAAAAATATTTTTTTTAAATTAATAATGAGAAAAAAAAAATTTTTTTTTTCCCAAATTAATTTCTTTTCTTAAACGCTCATACTTTTGCTTGTAACTTCAAAATTATTGGCAGTACAAATGAAAAAATTGTTGGGGTTAAAGCTTATTCATTTATTAAAACAAAAAAGCGATTTTCATATTTTTCACAATTTTTTTAAATTAAAAAACAAACAACTCAAATATTATAAAAAGATTATGCGAAATTATTTTTGCAAATTTAATCAGAATCTGAATTTGAATCACAACTTTCTTCACCATATTAATCAGAAAAGTTTTATAGCTCTTCCGCTGCGGTTTGAAATTGACAGCGTGACATCAATCCCATAATCATCGCCTTTTATTTTGCCCCGAAGCCAACTGGCATTGTTGGTCATAAATCTGGAGTTATCTCTCCTAGATATAGTCCACCCCGACTCAAATTCATGGCACAATATTTTTTAAATGCAACTTTTACTTCCTATGATCAATATCAATGCCAAAATTCATTGCTGCATGCTCTAGAAGTGAGTTAAGCTTAACGATTCTTACGTTGCTTGCCCAAACCTCGAAAAACTCTGCGCGTGTTATTTTACTCATTGCTTGCAAAATATGGGAAAAATTTAATTTCTGATCCTGATCTAGAATGGTTTTCTGCAAACAATGTATGTTTTGGTTGACTTGAATGTGTTTGAATGTTGTTAGTTTTTTTCCACCAAAAATAAAATATTGTTAAAAATATACTTACTTTTTGGCACTTAATTCCAAAAAATAATACAAATTGTGTATGCCACTTATAAAGTCCCTTTATGGCGCTAATAATCAATAATGCTCCAACAATTATGGCAAAAATAACTTCGACGGCTCACAGTGACCACACGAGCCAATTGAGAAGACTAAAATTTTTCAACTGTTGCTCTTTGTCCAATCCAATTTGAACATATCTAAATTTACTTCTAAAACTCATTGACTATAAAAATAATTTTTTTTTCAATTAAGTCCCCCTAGATTGGCAAAATCTTACACTGTGCGCCTGCCTCTTCCAATTTCATTTCGTAGATGCAACAAATTCGTTAGTTTATAAACATATTGGTTTGGCAATTAGCAAAGTAAATAGTACAAGTGTTTGACATAGCTGTTGTCTATCGAGTGAAAACATCGATAGTTTAATCGAAACATGTCGGCAGTTTAAAATTTTGACACCATCATGAGGCTGCGGTTAAAGTTGCCGTCTAGTTTTCTCCAAAGACAGCGTGAAACATTCAAATTCGGCTAACCTGTCGGTAAGTTTGACTAACCGGACATTAAGAAAATGGGCCTAACCAGAATTACTTTTTAAAACGAAAATCTTTTTCGTTTTGGTGTTGCGAGATTACTTAATCAACTCCACTTTCAACGAGAGCGTAAGTTGAAGTCGGCTCTTACCGACTTCGATATACCCGTTACTCATGAAAAAACATGTTTAACAGTGTTCCTGCGTTCCTTAGTGTGACCATCCAAAAAGTATGCAACATTTTTTTAGGGTGGGAGGGGTGGTAGCGGGGTGGCTGTGGTTCACTTTTTTGCTCATAACTTGAGAACCGTTCATCCGATCTTTATCATTTCTTCGGCAAATCGAATTATTTTGCTAATTACTAACCATCTCTAGAAGGTACGAATCTTAAGGTCTATCTTTAAAACTGTAGGAGATATAACGTTTTCTCCAAATTTCGGGGGCGGGAGGGGGCGTGGCCAAAATTTGAAACAAACTTGATCTGCGTGCAGATAAAAGAAGCATTTGTCCAATACATGTCAAACCTCTATCTCTTACCATCTCTGAGATCTAGGTGTTCATACAGACAGACGGACAGACGGACGGACGGACGGACGGACGGACGACGGACGGACAGACGGACAAGTCTATATCGTCTCGGCTGTTGATGCTGATCAAGAATATATATACTTTATATGGTCGGAAATGATTCCTTCTGCCTGTTACATACATTTGCACGACTTTAGTATACCCTTTTTACTCTACGAGTAACGGGTATAAAAAGTTGCCGTGAAAGTGGAATTGAGAGCATGCCTGAAAGAGTTGTAAACTTTTCCCGACAACAAATATATATTAAGTAAGCATTTGTCTTTGCAAAGACATCCGCTTTTGCCATTTTTAATAGCAGTAGGGTTGTGTGTATACTGCTTACCTAGTACCGAGTATTGAGTACAGAGAACTGAGTATAACATTTGGGGTCGATTGTCGCGGGATATAAATTTATTTTAGACCCATGGTTTCTTCGAGAAATTTTATCCTATTTATAAAGTCAACGTTATCTGAAGTTGGATATTTTACTAAAATGAACCAATGTATGTATACATGTTTAAAAACTGTTTCAGAGCCATGTCTCAAAAAGTATTAAAGCTATGACTTTCATTTGAAGTGCAGGAGGTTTTTGTGGATGAAGAAATGTTCAGGGTGCTGAACTAGCTTTAACATTTCTCTGAAACTGTTGAAGCCATCAACTAGATATGGTGTTAGATATTTGTCTGTATTAAAACGGATTCTGAACTAGCTTAAACTGCTTCAAAAGGTCCGGTCTCGAACCTTTATCAAAAGAATAAAGTTGAAATCGCTATTCGGACCGGGAATACACCTAAATTATGCAACCGTTTTTTAAACTATTTTAATAAACTAATTTTTTTCCCCATTTTACCCACACACAGCTAAAGGTCAGCTCATTCAGCAAGATATACATTAACACACGGCAAAGCGTTAGTTAAATCATCTCTGGTGGAACTATCGAGTGAACTCCTGGTATCAGCATGATTAATATAGCGGGATTGGCGAGCATAGTGCTCTTTTACTTGCTCATTCTGGTGGTGGGCATTTGGGCTGGCCGCAAAAAACAGGCTGGCAATGACTCAGAGGAGGAGGTTATGCTGGCTGGACGCTCCATAGGTCTCTTCGTGGGCATTTTTACCATGACCGCCACCTGGGTGGGTGGTGGCTATATCAATGGCACGGCGGAGGCAATCTACACGTCGGGCTTGGTCTGGTGTCAGGCGCCTTTTGGCTATGCCCTTAGTTTGGTATTTGGTATGTTTTGCTTAAGCTTAGTTTACACCTCCACAAAGGAACTGCCAAAACAAAAAATACAATGAATTTGGTGTCAAAAGTTTTGTGTTTTGGCAGTTCCTTTGTAGAGGTGTTTACTTTTTTATTATCCCAGCTCAACAATTTTTATCTTTTAATTTTAAGGTGGCATCTTCTTTGCCAATCCCATGCGCAAACAGGGCTACATCACCATGCTGGATCCCTTACAGGATTCCTTTGGCGAGCGCATGGGTGGCCTACTCTTCTTGCCAGCCCTGTGTGGCGAGGTCTTTTGGGCTGCCGGCATTCTGGCCGCCTTGGGTGCCACACTGTCCGTCATCATTGACATGGATCATCACACTTCCGTTATCTTGTCGTCATGCATAGCCATTTTCTATACACTCTTTGGCGGTCTCTACTCGGTGGCCTACACGGATGTGATTCAGTTGTTCTGCATATTTATTGGCCTGTGGATGTGCATACCATTTGCCTGGACCAATGAACATGTGCGTAGCTTAAGCGACATGGATGTGGACTGGATAGGTCATGTGGAGCCGAAACAACGTTGGTTTTACATAGACTACGGCCTGTTGCTGATATTTGGCGGCATTCCATGGCAGGTGTACTTTCAGCGTGTGCTCTCCAGCAAAACGGCGGGCAGGGCTCAACTGTTGTCGTATGTGGCCGCCGCGGGATGTATCTTGATGGCCATTCCACCTGTGTTAATTGGGGCCATTGCCAAGGCTACGCGTAAGTAAATACCACAGTGTTTCACTCTCTGTTTTGATACAATGTTGTCGGGAAATTGGACAAGTAGGCAAAATGAGTTGAAGTAGAGCTCAGCACGCAAAACAACATCTTTCTTAAATATGAAACAACAAACCAGTTAATAAGTCGATGTTGCATACAGCTTGACGAAAATAGTAAGGCAGATTGTACACTCAAAAAAAAAAAATCAATCCATGTGGGATCAAATCAATCCCAAGAGTTAATGAAAACAAGGTAATCCCGGATATGCTTGATGAAATTATGTGAAAACATAGAAAATTATAAATACTAGGTTTGGGGACGTTTGCGTTAAAGACCAACAAGTTTTTGTCGCTAAAACTACTTTTTCAACCGATCGTTCCTATGGCAGCTATTTGCTATAGTCATCCGATACGGCCGGTTCCGACAAATGTGCAGCGTACTTTTACCAAAGGACTTCGTGCAAAGTTTGGTTAAGATAGGTTTAAAACTATTCTTTCATTTAATAACTTATTATCTGTAATAAAGGTAATGAACCAACTTTTGTCACTAGAGCTCGGAAGGAGGTACTCGATATCATCCTCATTTCAGAGTCTCTAACAGAAAACTTTATTTCATGGAGAGTCCTATCAGACCACTCATTCTCAGATCATAGATATATTGAGCTACGAAGAGGTTGTAGCCATCCAGGAAGCTACCAACCATCTGCAAAACCTCCCAATACAAGGACGCAAAGTATTTATCTTCTCCGATAGTCAAGCTGCATTAAAAGCCCTTGACGGTTATGTTAACAACACCAAAGATCTCTTAATGAGATGGCTCAGCACTTTGAAATTAACCTTCTTTGGGTGCCTGGACACAGCAACATTGAAGGCAACGAGATGGCTGACCACCTCGCCAGGCTTGGCACGACAACTCAGCTCCTACCGGATAAGAGCAACATAGAGGTGCCGCTTGCGACCTTTAAGCTTCAAACAAAGGAAACAACATATCAAATAACCATGAATCGATGGCAAATGACTAACACATGTGAAGTATCCAAGCTTACATGGCCTACTCTCAACATCAAAAAATCTAGGGCGTTACTCCGTCAAGAAAGAGCAAACATTTCCCTTTTGGTAGGAGCCCTTACTGGACACTGCCTTATAGGAAGACACGCCGCTAGGCTCGGCGTCGGACACAATGACTTCTGTAGAAGTTGCAAATCCGTAAATGAGGAGAAGAGGGTACAACCCCTCTTTTGTTATTCTCCAGCCCTCAGTAGAAGACGACTTACAACTTTGGGTCGACCATTCCTAACCGATCTGTCAGACATTTCTGAAATGGAAATTAACTCACTACTTAAATTCGTGCTACTGTCTAAATGGTTTAACGGGGAAGACCCTCCCTCTAAGAGCACATCGTAGAAAGGGTTATATGGTAACACAATGGGCCTTCACTGGCCTAAGTGAAGATATGGGAATCTCCCATTTCAACCATTGCAACCTAACCTAACCTAACCATTCTTTCATTTGACCAACAGATGGCGCCACTACTTGATTTTATAAACTGACCAATACATGGCGCCACTACTGTAACTGACTTTTGATCATAACTTGAGTATCGTTTATCCGATCATTTTCATTTATTCAGCAAATCGATAACACCGGCCAACAGCCATTTTGGTCCAGCCTTACTGATTTATGTATTAATGAGCTCTATGCGACAGTATACATTTTAAGGTCACCTAAAAATATCAATGGAGCATCAATAGCAAACCCAAAAGCGCCTAAATTGGCCTTTGAAGAGCAATTTTCATCAAATTATAGCAAATTTTTCAAACTTAATCGCCGTGTGCCAGCCATTTAGGGTGGTTGAATTTTAGTTAAAACCACTTTAGCATGTAGCCCAGTGGATCTTCTAATTTTACAAATTTTTTTGCATATAAATCTTGTCGATGGACAAGTTACATGCGGTTAATCCCGAAAAAATGAACTAAATTTTATGGCAGGATTACTAGATTGATACATAAAAAGTTTATAGGAAATATTAAAAGACTACTTGATCTAACATAGACCTTTCAATTATTGTCATGCAAATGTACAATAACATTCAATCAGTACTAGATTTAAACAATTTGCCACAAAGTTCATATATGCTTAATATCAAACAACCTCTCGAGAAACCTTGGGTTCGACCGAAGTTCAAGTTTATATAGCCTTGGAGCATGAAACATGCCTGCCAGTTTGTTATATGGCAGCTATACGATATATTCATCCGATTTTGATCAAACTCTCCATAATTGTGTTGAAACAGATAATATTCATAACTGGAAAGTATAAAGACGCCATCATTGAAAGCAAAAAAATTACCTTAATATGTGAAAATTTCTTTACATAATTCAATTAAAAGGTCTTTCTATGAACAATTTTTGAAAATCGGATTCTATTTTCGGGCCACTTAACTGTAATAACTTAATTCAAAGTAAATCTAAAAATTCGAACTTCCAACTTATGACTTATCTCGTCAAATGTCGTGACAGACTCACAAAGTTATTCGCTGGCGAAGTGGAGCGAGTTTTTGCACTACCTTGCAATTATTGCTCATTCCTTCAAATAATAAGAGTGGTCAACTTCCTCGTCATATACGTTCGTTTCACAGATAGAGTCTTTACTGAAATCTCTTTCCGCCAGGCATTTGTTGAAGTTCGGAAAATCGTAATAGTCACAAGGAGCTTACTCCTCAGATTATAGTAATTGCGGTACTCATTTGACCCATTTGTAGCCTAATTCATAAAATTTTAATGTTTCTTAAGAGGTTGTTTGATAATAAGAAAATATAAATTTTGTGGCAAATTGAAATCAATTAGAGTATGTTAAATAGGATATTTAAGTGTACACCTTTGTTTAATATTTGTCGGCAAAACATTTAAAACTAAGTGTAAATAGTTATATTTACGTTGTTTTTTATACACTTGAAAAGTGTATTATAATTTTGCCCAGAAGTTTGCAACGCATAGAAGGAATCATCTCCGACCACATAAAGTATATATATTCTTGATCAGCATGACGAGCTGAGTCGATTAAGCTTTGTCCGTCCGTCTGTCCGTCTGTCTGTTTCTACGCGAACTAGTCCCTCAGTTTTGGAGCTATCGAGCTGAAACTTTGCACAGAGTCTTCTTTTTACTGCACGCTGCTAATATGTCGAAACCGACCGGATCGGATGACTACTTCTTGTAGCTGCCATACAAATGTTCGTTCGGAAAATGGTTTTTAGTAAGAAAAACTGTTTTGTTCTCAATATTACTGCTCTCAAACACGGTCATGGGTAATATGTAATGTTTTTAAGCTGATCTGCGAAATTTGGTCGAAGTCTCTAACCGTTAAGACAAGCTATTTCAAGTGTATCAAAACTTCGGTACAGACGAAGTTAGCTTTGCCTTTCTCGTTTTAATCTAGTACTGATTGAATGTTATTGTACATTTGCATGACAATTAATGTAAGGTCTATGTTAGATTAAGTAGTATTTAATATTTCCGATACACTTTTTGTGTATCAATCTAGCAATCCTGCCATAAAATTTAATTCATTTTTTCGGGATTAACCGAATGTAACTTTGTCCATCGACAAGATTTATATGCAAAAAAAATTTGTGAAATTAGAAGAACCATTGGGCTACATGCTAAAGT
The DNA here is from genome assembly GCA_018904235.1 of Lordiphosa stackelbergi. Classification (NCBI taxonomy): domain Eukaryota; kingdom Metazoa; phylum Arthropoda; class Insecta; order Diptera; family Drosophilidae; genus Lordiphosa; species Lordiphosa stackelbergi. Next base: position 77,758 of record JAEIFU010000605.1, read on the forward strand.
GGTTTTATAATAAATGAAGTGGTTTTAATTAATATTCAACCACCCCAAATGGCTGGTACACGGCGATTAAGTTTGAAAAATTTGCTATAATTTGATGAAAATTTCTCTTCAAAGGCCAATTTAGGCGCTTTTGGGTTTGCTATTGATGCTCCATTGATTTTTTTAGGCGACCTTAAAATGTATACTGTCGCATAGAGCTCATAAATAAAGATATTGTTGCTCGGTGTAACCTATATAATTTTTTAAAAGCTGATGGAGAAAAACCGAGACCAGTTTTGGAATCAGTGCACAAAACTGGATCAGATTTTAATACAAATAGGGCTGGACCTCACAAAAGTGGTCATTTTGTTGGCCTGTGTAATTAGTCTTGATTATTAAATATCTTTAGAAGGTACAAACCTTCTTTTATACAAAGATGGGACCGTTTTTTCCAAATTCCGGGATCGGGAGGGGGTTTGGCAAGAGTTTAAAATAAACTTGAATAAACCTGATCTATTTGTTCATACGAACCGACAGACGGACATGGCTATATCGACTCGGCTGTTGATGCTGATCAAGAATATATGTAGCTTACGGCAGCGCATTGCGCATTTGTTGCTGTGTTAAGCAAAGGAAAAGCTCGATCGTATAGGAGCCACGCACTCCATAAGCCAAACAAATTCATATGCGGGCTCTGTGTTTTGTTGTAGTCACGTTCAAACCTGCAACAACGACATCATCATATGTGTTTCTCTTCTCTCTCTCCGAGGTCTCTCGATTCAAATATCCTTGTGTTCTGTTTGTGCATTGCATAACTTTAGGCAGCAGAAAATACAGTCATTTAGAAAGCTTGAATTCAAAATTGTATATCTTCTCTTAAAAAAAATTCTTCATTTTTTCGATCAAATTTGTTTTTCAAAATTTTTGGTAAGGCTAGGTTACGTTCGGCTTACCCTTACCAAGTCAGAATATATGTAGACGGTATGGATCCTTCTTTATGGCAGATCAAGCGCTTTTTAGTGTGTCGGTTTGCAAGTTGACAGTTAGCAAACTTATCTTGGAAGTTAATAAATGAATCGCACAAGTATTCTAAACATTCTGCAGTAATTCCTGCTCAATAACACACTAATCTAGTTCTTCCAGAGTCGAGTATTCTAGTTTTCTATAGGCTAGCCAAAAACTAAGATGTGCTCTATCAAAGCTATACAGAGTATGCTGGGTTTGTGAAAATGGAGGTAACGACCAAAACGAACTATCTCCGACCCTATTAAGTATATATATTCTTGATAATATATATACCCGGCATGTACGGTCTGTCTGACTATCTCAGAAAATTTGTTAAGAACTAGAGCCAAATTTTTATCTTCCAAAAAGTTATTATAATGGTGTAAAGTTCGAAATAGAATAATTTTCTAATTTGATAAATTTTGAAGAGATTTTAACAGTGGTGCTGCAGCTTACTGAGCAAGTACTTTCGCAAACTGATTTCTTATTGCATTTGTTTCCCCCTTTCGGTAGCCTGGAACGAGACGGACTACAAGGGACCGTATCCATTGACCATCGATGAGACCAGCATGATATTGCCCATGGTCTTGCAATATTTGACACCTGATTTTGTCTCCTTTTTTGGATTGGGTGCTGTCTCTGCTGCTGTCATGTCATCGGCCGACTCCTCCGTGCTCTCGGCGGCCTCCATGTTTGCACGTAATGTTTACCGATTGATTTTCCGTCAAAAGGCTTCCGAAATGGAAATCATTTGGGTAATGCGTGTCTCCATCATAGTGGTTGGCATATTGGCCACCATCATGGCCCTGACCATTCCCTCCATCTATGGATTGTGGTAAGTGTCAGTCTGTGGACATGCTTGATGTTTGCTGTATGCATGGCTTCTCGTATGCAGGTCCATGTGTTCGGATCTGGTGTACGTGATCTTGTTCCCACAGCTGCTGATGGTGGTGCACTTTAAGAAGCACTGCAACACATATGGCAGTCTGGCCGCCTATATTGTGGCCCTGCTCATACGGTTAACGGGTGGGGAGGCCATCATAGGTATACCTGCTTTCATCAAATATCCTGGCTACGATGAGGAACATAAGCAGCAGATGTTTCCCTTCCGCACCATGGCCATGCTGGTGAGCTTATTTATGCTGGTGTTTGTATCCTGGTGGACCAAGTGAGTAGATTAATTAAAGGAAGTCCTTGCAAACAGTTCCATTGTCGGGTGTTTCTTTACAGAATGATGTTCGAGTCGGGCAAGCTGCCTCCCAGCTATGACTATTTCCGCTGTGTGGTCAATATACCCGAAGATGTCCAACGTGTGGGTGATCCAGCTGAGTCTGGCGAGCAGTTGTCGGTGATGGCCGGTCCCTTGGCCCGTTCCTATGGTGCAGCCACTATGGCTGGCAAAGATGAGCGCAACGGTCGCATTAATCCGGCTCTAGAATCAGATGATGATCTGCCCGTGGCCGAGGCGCGTCGCATGAATCAACAGACAGCACAGGCCCAGGTGCAAAAGATGCTGGAAAAGGCCACCGGGGGTGGTCAGTCTGGTATGGCCATGCCAACGTCAGAGCAGGATAATACGGCTTTCTGAGCAACAGTATATTAAGCGCAAAGCCTAGAACTATGCAACAGATGTTTGCATATCTTTTTGTATTTACATTTTGAGTTGAGCTTGTTAAACTGAGAAAAGTATTTTGAAACACACAAGTGCTCAGGTAAATAGTGCAGAATGTTGAGTGCAAAACTGTATTTTATCATTTAGCTCATGTTATGTGTATAGTTTTGTTTATTGTTTCGTTAAATTTTCCAAGTAGTGAAAGTGTTACTAAAACTTAAATGGTAAAATCGATACTGAAAGCAACTGAAAACATATCAAATGCATTTTTCATACAACACAAATGGAAAAGCATTCAAATACCTACACATTAAACTCTAGAGCTGAGGCGTATATGGAATAGGACTCAAAATAACACAAACTGCTGAATGTTGCAACAATTTAAGTAAGCAATATCAAAGCGCAGAACCCGCCCCTAAAAATAGAAACAAACAAAAAATACGATATCAATGTGAATCATGTGTCCTTCCAAATGTAAGCAAAACTAAAATCTAACCATTGCACTATGGAAAAAATTCGATTTAATTTGGCATTATTTTGAACTTTAAATCTGAACATTCAAATTAGAAAGAAATAAGTAAACATAACATTCGCCAGAGAGCTTAAAAACGATCATTAGCAGACAAATTAACGTGGTTTAGTAAACGTAAAGAAATAAGACTGGCGGAAATTGTCATTACATAATGGATTACTCGTATGTTATTTTGCCATCTGCGTTACTTTCCCATATGCACGGCCGTTTTGTAAACAGGCTGCCCACAGCCTGCATTACTAGTAATAAACGAAGTATGCTAGTGCACAAATGCCATCGGCTTCCCATTAAGAATGCCTGAAAGCCCTTATAATACGATTCTATATAAGTAAAAGGGTGGGTAATGCCAAAGACATTAGAATATAAAGATGAGAAACGCCATACGATCCCCCTGGCTTTTCATCTGGCTTTTCGCTCTCTTGAAATTTTGTCCAGAAGCCAGAGAGAGAGAACGCTAGAGCCAGCCGCGTTTTTGTACGCATACAGCGACAGCCGACGACTGTAAGTGTGCACACGTATTCTCAAGCATTACTCACAAAAGCAAGTGCATTCTTATTTTAGATTTTTATACTCTCAACTTTGTGTGAGCGGAGAGAGCGCGATTTTCGGCGCCACCAAAAAAAACAGCTGCATATTGCAAAACCATTGTATGGGCGTTCGGCATCTTAGAGATTATATTGGTCTTTGGTAATGCACTTGTTATACGATGCCATGTATTACTGATAGAGAAGTATATGGCTTGGTAATGCACTTGCCATCTGTTTTCCATCAAGTTTGTTGTTTGCAATGCGCGACCTATTGACGCTGGTTAAACCCATTAGTTTTTGAAATATCTGAGATAATTTATACGAACCATATAAAGCATCGTTGTCACTATTTGACAGTAGGACTCAAATTTCAAGTGTCGCTTCTATGTACTAAAATGCGTCAAGCCAATGCTACGCTTACACATATACAGCATACAAATGTACACCGTCACCGGATGCCCCCAGGGATCAAAGACATTTCGCTATTTACACATACACGTGCCGAACGCATGCCGAAGCTGAGGCCCAGAGAGGAAACGGGCCTTCAGTCGTTGGCTAGCCTTCGATGCGGTCAGATCAAAGCTGTTTCGCTGCGCTTTATTTTCGCTCACCAGTTCGGCTCTCACTGATTGGTGATATATATAGAAAATATTGATTTCTGAAAATAGATACTTGTTCAGCGCACCACCAACCCTTCAATATCTGCCCATTCCTATGATTGCCTAGTGTTTTAATTGAACATACAACACGGTAACCATTACTCACATTTCTCATTTATTTTAACTTTTAAAAACGCGATGATGCTTTAAGTTGCATATTGAAGTTTCTTAGTTTTTCTGGACCAAATCAAGCCGATAGAATGGATATTCAAAATATCCACTTTAAGAAACATTTTTTAAAATATACTTTTCACATTGTTAAGCTCCTTTGGATGAAGAATAACGATTTTTTTCTGATATATGTTTTTAAAGAAAAAATAAATCGACTTTGAAAATATCCAATGGATCCCAAAAAAAAGGATAGTTAACTATCCTGTCCAAATGGATACCGTAAATATTCTGAGGATCAAAAACTCTCCTTTTTTCTCAGTGTAACAAACTGCAAACCAATTTAGTACTGAACAATTGAGAAACTGTTCGGTTCAGGATTATTGGGACTCTTAAAACGGAATAACCTTACAATATATCTTTTAAGAACATGAAATATAATACTACTTATGATTGAACTGAGAACTTCCTAAAAAAGTACCGTGTAGGCAAGCAGCTATTATTTGTGAACAAGTCAAAAGTTAAATATAAGGAAACAGAACATCATATCCCAAACTATTCAAAATAATTTTAAAGTATTGGAACAGAGCATAATTTATTAAATTTTTTCAAAGTGACATTAAGATTCGGCAAATTTGGAAGAGGGGTAATATAAAGCAACAGAAGTTATGTTAATCAGTTTGCGAACCAATATCAGAATCAGTTTGAAGTCAATCGTGAGAGTCAAGTATTTACCAAATTTAAAAATATTCTCTAAATTTGTTTCCTCTGAAGAGCCAAGAAATCGAATCAGACATACACACTCACTTTCCACAAACTTCCCCTTCACATCCCTCCCACATCCCACCCACATCCCTCTCACTTCCCGCCCACATCCCGCCCACTTCCCAACCACATCCCTCCCAATTCCCGCCCACATTCCACCCACAACCCTCCCACTTCCCGCCCACTAACCGCCCACATTCCATCCACTTCCCACCTTCATTCCACCCACTTCCTGCCCCCATCCCACCCTACCCACTCCACATCCACTTCTTACACAACTTCCACCCGTTTCCCACCTACATTCCACCCACTTCCCGCCTACATCCCACCCACTTATCACCCAATTCCCGCCCAGATATAATCCACTTCTCACCCACATCCCTCCCACTTCGCGTACACTTCCCACCCACCTCCCACCCACATCCCATCAGTTCCCGCCCACTTTCCACCCACCTCCCACCCACCCAGTGGGCATTTCCAACATCGGAAAATGCAATCACTAATTATTTAGTATTCCATTCCTACAAACCGAGTTTCAAGTCAATCGGGTGAAAAATAGTTTTTTTTCATGCAAAGTTTTCCAGGAATTTTCAGGCCGTTGGGTCAAATTTTCCAACATCGAAAAATCACATCTCAATTTATTTCATTTACTATTCTTAGAAACCGAGATTCAAGTCAATCAGGTGAAAAGTATTTTTTTCATGCACAATTTTCCGGCCATTTTCCAAGTGGGGGAGTTTTCCAAAATTGGGAAAACACGATTCCTATGCTTGCAAACTAAGTTTCAAGTCAATCGGATGAAAATAAATTTTTGCCTTACAGACTTTTCCGACACTTTTCCGATTTTTCCGGGTGCGATTTTCCGGGAAATTGAAACACAGTTATTGTTGAATTTTCATAAAGATCTTTGAAAATGAGTTTGAATGTGATCGGATTATAAACAAAAAAGTTTCATACAACAGTTTTCCATGAATTTTCCGACTTTGGGGATAGATTTTCCGAAATTTGAAAGTAACTTTTTTTTATGTTTTGTTATGTGTAATTTTGAAAATAAGTTTGGCGCTAATCGATGGTAACTAAAGTTTCGCCCAAAAAACCTTGACCACCCACTTTCCACCCAGGGGAGGTAAATTTTCCGGAAGATTGGTATGCAGTTGTTGTTGAATTTTCATATAGATCTTTGAAAATAAGTTTGAACTTGATCGGATGAAAAAACAAAAAAGTTTCATACAACTGTTTTCCGCGAATTTTCCACATTTTTTTCCAAAACCGTTCTTAGTACTCTTACTTTTCAGCATAAGATAAAACTACGAAAATCTCATCTTTTTATCTTTTATGGTTTAGGCTGTGCGACGGTCACCAGTTACTTAGTTTCTCTGGTTTAAAATTTTTTTTAAAAATTTATTTGATCTACGGCCTATTTCACATCTTTTACAAAAGCTATCTATCACATTAATAAAATTGTAAGTTTATCTGACACATATCTAGAAAATGAGAAATCGGTCCATAGTACATCTGATGAATTTGGTGTAGTAAGATTTGATGGGCTTAGATTTAATATCTTTAAAACCAAATCAAATGTGAAAAGAAAAATCTTATTTTCGATCGATTGTTCTTATGTCAGCTATATGATACAGTAGATCCATTTTTTTATCAAATTTGATAAGAATATGCTGAATCAAGTACATTTGTTTGTCGTATCTTGAAAAATCAAATAAGTTTTCATACAAATACGATACTTTTTAAACTGTCGCTACTATGACAGCTATTTGATATAATATTCCCATCCTGCCTGTTTCATCAATATATCTGAACATCATCGAAATTATGCTAAAGAAAATCGAATTTTTGATCATAGTGCATCAAGTAAACAAAATACATATCAAAAACCAAACGAAAGATAACAAATACATATCATCGGTATAACTTATGTTTGTAAGCTATATAAGAGTAAATCGATATATATATATACACATAAACTATACCATTATATATATACTTGTATGTAAATTATGCAAACAAAAATAGTCGTTTAAGTATAATTGAAGCATATTGAGTTATATAGACAAAAGAATTTTAGCTGCTCTCAAAGAGCAAAAACCACAAAAGTATATAAACAAAGCAAACAAACAAAAAACTATCGAAAATGTTATGTCGTAGTACCTAAATATATCTATATATATACAACAAATATACATACCACTATATGTATATATCGAGAAACCAAACACTGAATTTAGAAAGTTATACCAAAAATGACACCTACGACCCTGCCGAAATTTCCTGGGCAAATATTTATTTAATTGTTCACACACGCTGCCTATAATCCCATAACATAATTATGGAATATTTCATTAAAAGAAAGATTTGAAATCACTTTTCTTTACTACATGGGCTGATTTTTGTTGTGTTCTTCGTTTGATAAATTTTTTTTTAGTAAATATTTTCAAATTATTGAAAATTGAGAATTCTTAAGTAAAGAAATTGAACTTTCTGTTTTTATTTAGTTTTTCCAAATTGTAGAATTACATTCCTTTTAATTTTGGCTTTAAATTTGAAAAATGAGGTCATACATTGACCACAAAGACCATGATGCAAATCAGGAAGCAAACTTTTAAAGTTAAAGGAGCTCTGGTTCGAGGTTTTGTGCAAAATCCTTGAAGTTCAAACAGATTTCAGGTTTAAATCTGGAAATTGTATTAAAATTTCATTATACAACCCTAAGACTTTGTCGCACAATATCAAATAGATAACCACAATACTGGTACAGATTCATCTGATTTTTAACACTTGGTACGGTTTTAGCTTAGGCTCACAGGAACTATAAATGGAACTTCTGGTTTCTACCGATCAAAGTATTTAATACTAATTCGATCTATAGTCTATTTGTCTACCTCGGATGTGGGTTTTCCGATTCTGGGAAACAACAGTTCATTTTCCTAAGCTTCAGCTCGTTTCTGAAGTAGATTTGTATTTTTGAAACCCGTACATTTTTCTACATTACTCTAACCGAATTTTCAAAAGGATTTATTCCAATTCGAATTCCAATTGAAGTTCTCATTGTTGTCTAGTAAAATTTGTTAGCTTCGTTCATGAGTTTTCTGTTAAGTTCTTTACATTCATTCTTTTAATTGACAATATATTTTGATTTTTGTTCCTTTCGTATCAAAAAATATTTCCTCAAAAAATGCAACACAATATCTATCGTCTTATATATTAAAGAAATCTCAAATTTCAAAAGATTCTTTAATGTTTCCCAATTTGTTTTCCAAATTCCATTCAATGAACTGAAGGATGTGCTTTGGTTACGTTATATTTATTATAAACTTTATAAACTGTTACTTAACCACAAAACCAACTAAATACTATTAAAAATATTAACTAACTCACTTAATTGTAATAAATGTTGACTGCTTTTTAAATGAACCCCATATGTTTGTATTGGGGTAAAAGTTTTTAACATTTACAGAGATACCTACATTCATAAATACATATGTGCGTTGCTATTATTGTTACTGAGATCTGAGTGTGAATCTTTCGATAAAGTTCCGATATTTGATTCCTAAAATTTATCTGTGTGTTACATTGTACAAAAGCAACTTAAGTACTCGAATTGAATTGTTTATCAAGTTACTTACTAACTACTTACAAAACCACCAACTATTTTATGTATTAAACCATAACGACGCTAAGACGAGGCGTGATTAAGAGAGAGAGGTAATGAATTAATTTGGTTGAGCCTACTAGTTGGCATCTAAATCTATAGCAAATAAATCAGTTATTGTTGTTATTCAATTTGGTGTATTTCTGAATGTAATTGATATCATTTTAGCAGCATTATGTTAATCAAACGAAATGAATACATATCAATGTTTAAAGCATAGCATAAACAAAACGAAAGATGAAGCAAAGGAAAAGTATTGAGTAAATAAAAGAATTATATATTAACATGGTTTCTCTGTTGATGCGAAAACGACGTTGCACTTGTTATGTATTTTTTTTTTTATCTATCAAAACCCGATGTTCGACATCATCGTAATTATAATTCATTATTATAAGGTTGTCAAAAAAGTCTTGCGGCATTTTTGTTGAATTTTCAATTGTTCATAAAATTGGTTATAATAATGCGATTTAAGTCAAATATGCGCCGTTTTGTTCGATGACGAGTTCCCAACGAGATGCCAACTTCATAATGCCCCTCTTATAGAAGCTCGCTTCCCTATTGACAAAAAACTCGGAGAGCCAATTTTCACAGGACTCTCTTGTGGCCAACTTCCGACTACCAAGCTCGTTCGCCATGGACAGAAATAGGTGGTAATCACTTGGTGCGAAATCCGGACTATACGGTGGATGCAAAAGAACCTCCCATCCGAGCTCCAGGAGCTTCTGGCGCGTCACCAAAGATGTGTGTGGCCTGGCGTTGTCCTGATGGAAGACAATTCGGCCTCTGTTGATCAAAGATGGCCTCTTCTGCATGAGTGCTGCATTCAAGCGGTCCAGTTGTTGGCAGTACAGGTCCGAATTGAGCGTTTGGCCATAGGGGAGCAGCTCATAGTGGATGATTCCCTGCCAATCCCACCAAACACACAGGAGAACCTTCCTGGCCGTCAATCCAGGCTTGGCCACCGTCTGGGCAGCTTCACCGCTTTTCGACCACGACCGCTTGCGCTTCACGTTGTCGTAAGTGACCCACTTTTCATCGCCAGTCACCATCCGCTTCAAAAACGGGTCGATTTTGTTGCGATTCAGAAGCGATTCGCATGCATCCATACGGGCAAAAATGTTTTTTTGCGTCAAGTCGTGTGGCACCCATACATCGAGCTTCTTTTTGAATCCAAGCTTCTTCAAATGGTTTATAACGGTTTGATGACTCATGCCCAGCTCTTGGCCGATGCTACGGCTGCTACTATGCTGGTCTCTTTCGATCAATTCAGCGATTTTATCGCAATTTTCGACGACAGGCCTTCCGGACCGTGGCGCATCTTCGATCACCTCTGCACCAGAACGAAAACGTTGAAACCATCGTTGTGCGGTGGAAATGAAAACTGTATCGGGTCCATAAACTGCACAAATTTTATTGGCAGCATGAGATGCATTTTTGCCTTTATCGTAGTAGTACTGTAAAATATGCCGTATTTTCTCTTTATTTTGCTCCATGTTTGCGACGCTATAACTCACGAACCGACTAAAAACAAACAACAATAAATCAAACACGTGTTAGCGCGTGAAATGAGCTTTCCAAAAGCTCTAGCGTGAACCGATGCGACGAATACAACTAGAACTACGCGCTTGCAAAGACAAGCTTGCGGAAATACCGCAAGAGAGTGTCCTGATTCACTTGTTTACTGACTTACTGATTGGAAATCATCGCACAGCCTAAGGTCAAAATGAGAATTCATTTGTGTTTTTATTTTCCTATGTTGGAAATACCGCCGGGATGCCCACTGAGAAGTGGTTGGGAAGTGGATGTGATGTGGGAGGGATGTGGGTGGGATGCAGATGGGAAGTGGATGGGAAGTGGGTGGGTGGGAAATGGGTGGTATGTCCCACTACAAGCGCATTTCAAATACATGAACAAAATCATGTCTTTGTCAGCTGACAGGTATCCGAATATGGTAGCGTCTGCACTGATAGCGTCAATCCTCTCTACTGGCTTCAATCTACGATAGAACGCGTGAGGCAAATATTAGGCGAGCTCGCGAAAGCACTTCTCGACAGATGTACAAGCGTTTAAATTACTGAGCTTGGAGACAAATAATTACTTTAGGGCAGACTATGACACTTTAACATTTTCTATATTTTCAAAACCAAAAAAAGATAATTGGGGTTAAATAATTAACACAAAAGACGTGCTAAAAATAAGTCTATTTTAAAAAATGTGCAGCCTTTTGCAACATGAGAGTACTCCATCCTGAGGAGTGAAAGATCTGCTATCTCGCGACGAGTGGGGAAGGTAGGTGGTGTGGTTCTGGAGGAAGGGCGTTCCGGTAGCTCTAGCTTGTTAAAAATGTGAATTGTATAATTTAAATTTAAGGCTAACGGCAAAATGCCATGCCTATATATATTTATTTTATGAATAAAGAACTTCTACTACTACTACACTATAAATCAGTACGCCCGACTGACATGTTATCAACCCACAGCCAAATCTGCTTATCCTACAGATCTAAGATGTGGCATAGACCTTTGTTTAGTTATGCAGGCGCGCACTAAGAAAGAAAATTTGGAAAATTTCACAGCGAAATAGGTGAAAAGGACAATGAAAAGTTTGTATGGGGCACTTGGCTGTGCCGCTCAAGCATCATGTGGGCAATGATGCTTTGCCAAGAGCGCGAGAGAGAGCGAGCATAAGAGAAACCGACTCACACTCATGTTGAATGTACAGATGATAGCTGTTATGAGAAACATGTGTTAGAAAGAAATGGCAATTAACAAGAGAGAAAAGGAGTACCCATAGGACGAAATGACCTGACAAGAGAGTGAGCATTAGAGATATGCCATTCATCTCTTGGCTCTCTGAAACAGATGACAGCTGCCACATGTGGGGAAATGAAAGGGGAGCGGGTGGGAAGATGGAAAGAAGGGTGGGGAAAGAGTGGTGAGCGGGTGAAGAGGAGGGGGGGAAAAACGGGAAAGCCAATTTGAATTGAATTATAATTGATGCTGATGCTGCTCAGAAATACACAGTCTTCATATAATATCGCTAGACTTGAAATTCATTATGTGTTCGTGCGGCAGAAGTTTGAATTCAGCATCCACTTGACTGGCAGGGACTAACATATAATATAATTCCGGAATTTTCGAGCGACTAGAAAATTTGTTTTTGTCCTTTAGGACGGGACAAAGTCGCGTCTGGTTCAGCTAGTTATTCAATAATTTTATAAAAAAATTTTTTACCGAGGGGTGACTCGAACTGGTGGCCCATGGACTGCAAGACGAATTGAACGACATCTCAACTGGCTCTTACTGGCTCTAAATCTTACTTGTATTAAATCTGCCCACCAATAAATTCTTGCTTCTAATTACCAAGTTTAAACTCGCTCATATTAAATTTGAATACTACAACGAAAATTTCAGCGGTAATTGTACTATTTTAATGGTAACTTTTACTGATGACCCAGTGAACACAAAACAAAAATTTTTTTTCGGGTTTGTGACATATTTTCTCATTTTCTTTCTGTACTCTCTTGTTGTCATTTAGCCCTGTTTTCTCTTTTGATAAAAGTGTTTAATTGTGATTCGTTCAGTCTGTATATCCTAGTCTGTGGCGCAAGCACTGGAACAACTAGAATGGCAAATACTTTGTCCCGTCTTTTAATTGAAATTTATATACATCGCTTTCACATTGCTACAAATGGTATTGTGCGCAAGTTTTCCACAGTTATTTTGCCAATCACTTGGCCAACTTACCAACTAACTGGTCTCGACTTGTGCAATACTTTTAAAAACAAACCGCCAAACCAACTTAAGCCAAGTCTAATGACAATTTAAGACAATAGCGGAAATTTCTCATAATAAAATATGCAGATCCAAGTACGAGCGGCTGACACAAAAGGAGCCAATGGCAGAACAATGCGTTCACACAATGTCGTGTGGAAATTCAAGTAACTTTTATTATTTTAGAAGAGTAAGTTCCGATTGTTAAATTGCCATCTCGGCGTGCAGTCAATTAGCGGGCTAATGATGCTGTTGCAGATACGAATCGGAAAATGAGCTCATAACTGGTGTCGCTCAAGAATTGCCCTCTAATTGCCGCCGCCGCATGTTGCAGATGGATGTTGCTGGTGGCAGCTGTACATATATCCGGTATTCGCAAGCATTTGCATAGCCACTCGAACCTTCAGCTGTCATTTGGTTGGCATGCCAATTAGCTGAAGCGGAAGAATTTCATGTGTGTCACGGATCGCTTGGAGGAGACGCAATTCACGAATTTGCATATATTTCTCATCTTCTTTATTGGATGACATTTCTAACAGTAGGCGAATTACAACTAATGCTCAATGGGGTTTGCAATGGAAGGTGTGGGGTCAGTTTAGATGGGGCATAATTTACGGTTATTCAAATGGCGTGATGACATTGCAGATGTGTGGGTTTTCGAGTATTCGAAGGCACTTAATACAGATGCGTTTGTGGGTTGCCGATGCACTGGCCTACTTCTTGCGATAGGTATAGCCGCCATCGGAGCTGTAGCCCTGCTGAATAGTTTCGGGCACCTCTTGGCTGGGTCCCGAATAGGCATAGCCAGCGTCTTGGGCCGGGGCATCGTACAGCGATGAGGGTGCACTGGGATAAGAACCTGAACTAGATGATGCACCAGCTGGTGGTGCACTATAGCTGGACGAGGGACCGCTGGGGAAGCTCAGGGAGGAGCCACCATTACCAGCAGGGGCTCCATAGGAGCTCGATGGGGCACTTGGGCCCGAAGAGTAGCCCGAACCAGTGGAGGGGGCACCGTATGATGAGGAGGGAGGACTGGGTGCTCCATAGGATGATGATGGCGCTGAGTAAGAGTTTGATGGAGCAGATGGATAGGGTCCTCCACTGTTGGAGTTTGCGCTGGGAGCGGAGTACGAGCTAGAGGGAGCTGCAGGATAAGATCCTCCTGAGTTGGCACTAGAACTGGGCGCTGAGTAAGAGCTTGAGGGTGCTGCTGGGTAAGGTCCACCTGAGCTAGAGTCAGAGCTGGGTGCCGAGTATGAACTGGAGGGGGCAGAGGGGTAAGGTCCGCCACTGTTCGAGCTAGGTGCCGAGTATGAAGAGGATGGTGCCGCTGGGTAGGGTCCTCCGCTATTGGAGCTAGAGCTGGGCGCCGAGTATGAAGAGGATGGAGCCGCTGGGTAGGGTCCTCCGCTATTGGAGCTAGAGCTGGGCGCCGAGTATGAAGAGGATGGAGCCGCTGGATAGGGTCCTCCGCTAGAAATAGGTGCCGAGTACGAGCTGGATGGAGCAGAAGCATAGGGTCCTCCACTGTTGGAGCTAGGGCTAGGTGCAGAGTACGAGCTAGCAGGAGCAGCTGGGTAAGATCCACCAATGTTGGCACTGGGACTGGGGGCGGAGTACGAAGAGGATGGAGCCGACGGATAAGGTCCACCACCGCTTGAGCCAGAGCTAGGTGCGCTGTATGAAGATGAGGGACGAGACACAATGGGTTGGAACGAGGAGGAGCTGGAGGGAGCGCCATACGAAGATGAAGGTGGAGCGGGTGCATCATACGAGGCTCCAGGTCCAGATGTATAGCCACTGCTGCCCAAAGTTTGTGTCTTGGAAGGAGCTCCATAGTTGGATGAGGGAGCCGATGCCAGAGGCACAAAACTGCTCACACTGGGAGCGCCATAAGTCGAAGAGGGTTTGGATGGGCGGGAGGCGGGCGGTAGATAAGAGCTGGTTGGGGCCTTGGCAGGGGCACCATAGCTGGATGATGGTGGTGCAGGTGCTGATTTTGGTGGTCCATAGCTGGAAGAAGGAGGTGCTGCAGGGGCTCCATATGAGGACGAAGGTGGTGGTGCACCATAAGAAGAAGAGGGCTGGGCCGATTTGGGAGGTCCATAGCTGGACGAAGGCGCTGACTTTGGAGGTCCGTATTTAGAGGAGGGAGGAGCAGGAGCTCCATAGCTCTGTGAAGGTGGCGACGATTTGGGGGGACCGTAGTTAGAAGAAGGAGGAGCAGGTGCTCCATAGCTCTGTGAAGGTGGTGACGATTTGGGAGGACCGTAGCTAGAAGAAGGAGGAGCAGGTGCTCCATAGCTCTGTGAAGGCGGCGAAGACTTGGGTGGTCCGTATTTAGAGGAAGGAGGAGCAGGAGCTCCATAGCTCTGAGAAGGCGGGGACGACTTGGGTGGCCCGTAGCTAGATGAAGGAGGGGCAGGTGCTCCATAGCTCTGTGAAGGTGGCGACGACTTGGGTGGTCCGTAGCTAGATGATGGAGGGGCTGGTGCTCCATAGCTCTGTGCAGGAGGACCGGCAGGTCTAGGGGCTCCATAGCTGCTGGAAGGGCGTCGAGACTGATGCTTTTTGGCTGGCGGTGGTCCATACGACTGGCTGGGACGACTGGGCGGTGGGCCATAGCTGGATGAAGGGGCTGGTCGCGAGGGTGGACCATAAGAGCTGGATGGTCTAGCCGCTGGGTAGGGCCCACCACCCGAAGAGCCACCTAAGGCAGGTGCCGAGTAGCTACTGGATGGACCACTTGAGCTGTGATGATGGTGATGATGATGGGTATTGAACGATGGAGCAGGCCCCGAGGCGGGCGGCAGATACGAACTCGGCGGTGGAGCGCCATACTTAGAAGATGGACTCTGTGCTGAAGAGGGCGGCAGGTAGGCATTATTCAGTGGAGCCTCGCGTTTCACCGCAGCCGCATTGTGGACCAGAGCCACCACAACGGCGATAACACCAAAAACCTGCAAATGAGGAAATTAGTTTTCTGTGCCGCTTGGGTCAATGGCATCAGACGCCAGGTGGTCTGCTTACCAATCGCATAGCTGCTGCAGCGTTTCAAATGCAAATTAACCAAACTGCAAAAGAAGAGAAAAGCCAAAGAAGAAAGTGAATCTCTCAACAAAAACAAAATCAACTGAAAAACTAAATTACATTAAAATTGCGTAAGTTTTTTATGGGACCGCGCATCATCAATCTCCGTCTGCTGGCCAATGCCAAGAACTGGCCAACTGGCCAAGCGTGTCGCTTCTTGCGGCTCTCTGGCCTAGTGCCGAAAAGCCCAGCATAAACCTAGCCAAAGTCAAAGCCAAAGTCCACAATCCCCTTATCCATTTGCACATAAAGTGAAACTTTTCTTTTATGCTTCGCCAATTGAATAGAAGCCGCCGGCTAAGGGTCTAATGTGGTGATGGTGATGGTGGTGGTGGCTGGCAGTAAGTAGCTGTGGATTTTATGACATTGCAAAATCGCAAAGCAGTGGCAGATTGGCAACTTACTGCGCCACCAACAACAAAACTTGCGTGACACATATTTTCCTTGACTGCTGCCAATTATTATTTTTACATTTTCTTCTTTCTTATTTTGTTATGGTTTTTGGCTTATTGCAAAATGTCTGGTTAAATGATTTTCCTCGGGCTACTTTGACCCGTTGAGTGTGGCAACTTAAGTGGGTTTTATGTTGCTAATTGGTTATGGCATTTGATGTCAGAATAATGAGCGTGAGCTAAGTTATGAGTACAAGAACGGCTAAAGGGTAGAAGTTTTAGAAATGCACTCAAAAAAATTAAAAGATGAAAGGTGTCAGAATCAAAGGTAGGTTTCTAAGCCAAGCTCTAAACCAACAATGCTTAAACGCTTACTGAATCTCGCTCATCTCTGAATGAGATCGCACGACACATCAGATCAGATAAACTAGCCAGAGGTGGCATCACCATTGAGCTTCTTTTAGAGAAGAGCACGATGCCTATTTCAACAAACAAGTCTCGAATCAAAGCTGCAACTCTACGTCTAGCTACATATTGCTGGACAAACATTTTCTTTTGTGCGGTAGTCAGGCTGACGTGGCCAACATTCTACCGAAACGTCACAAAAGGGTACACAAATCGCTTCAGTTGGGGACCCTGACGCGTCACTGTCTTATTGGCAGACACAGCACTTACCAAGACTTCTGTAAGAGGCCGCGCACACATGCAGCTGAAAGATGAACGGACGGCAGAGCCCCTAGAAGATGAAGTTGCGTAAAGGAGAAGGAAACGGTTCAACACCTTAATGCTGTAGCCCCGCTTTGAGTAGAAGTAAACTTAAAACACTTGATCAATCTCTCATACTTAAGATCTCGAAAACATCCGGGCTAGATACTTCTCAGGACTTAACTGGGAATACTAATTGCCATCGCAATGGGCCCAAAGAGTCCTAATTGGATCTCAGATCTCTCTACTCTCTGCCTCTGTTGGTTTCAGCAACGGCCGAGTTAAATTTCTACGTTTTCAAAAATGTTTTTATTTCCAAAAACAATTGTGCATGCAGTGCATAGGGCCTGCGTCCCTTTGCGTTCAACTATTCAAACGAATACCCTTTGTTAAGTAATTGTGTAAGAATTAGTGGAGCTGTCGAGGAGTAACAAAAAAAATTGAATCTTATTAAAGAGTTTCGCATCTGATCGAAACTAGATTGCTTAGGACCGAATTACACATGGCGGTGCCCTATCGAAAAAAAATCAATTGTGTTCTTTGAAAAATATTTTAGTATTTGAGTTTGACATAAATTGTGGACTTTCAGTCCCGTTTTGGGGTATGACCGTAAATTAAAATTTCTGGTTACACAGTACGAATTGAATAACTGTCAAGAAACCTCTAAATGTGTATACATAATTTTCCAAATATCACAAAGAAGACATGATGAGTTGTGTCAGCTGATTATCCAATTGATGGTGTCAAGTTCAAAATAAAGCACAGACTGAGTGTTTGATTACTAGATGTCGCCCGGTGTTAGTTTCCTACAAATGTCACATTTGAAGGTAAGATTAATACCAATACACTCGAGGAAAAAGTTAAGAATTTGATACTTAGATCTGAAATGTTTAATTCCAGAACTACGGTAAGATTTTTGAAAGAACACGACCTTTGACACCAAGATTTGCAGAACTTTCATTTAATCCGATCCCATAAATTCTAATCCTTTAATTTTAAACGCAATAGTCGCCCACTGTGCTTGTTCTCATAATTCAGTTACTTATCCTAACTCCTCTCGACTAAAACAACCAAATTGAAAACGAATTTAGCTTGATTTAATCAACGAATTTCCTAAAAATTCAAGATTTAATTCAAATTTGTCTTACAAAGAAGTGGGGTTTTCCGCAAAAGCCGACATGAATGAGGAACAAAGCAAGTTGATTAACCAATTTGTTGTTATGATTTCGAACAAACTTGAGCCTTGTTTTATCATCTGTATAAAAAAGTTTAAAGGATTTTTAAAGAAGACGTCACCACACTGAAAAAAATGATATGATCTGGGGCTCAATATTATATTTTTCATATCAATAAAACCCGATATGATAAACTTGAAATTTGACCTTTTCGAAAATATCAAAGTGAATTTTTTCGGCCATATCAAAATGATTTTTAAGATCAAATTGATATTTTATAATTTCATTATTAAACAACCATTAATTACAAATGGCAATCCAAATACTACTTTACGGCCATATTATATTTTTAAGATCAAATATGATATTTTTAACAAATGCAACTCTATCTGACTCTTTCATTCGCAATTTCGAAAATAAAAACAATTATAACTAACTTTACTTTGCCGAGTTACCGTTGCAATATGTTTAGAAGTTTCGATTTGCAACTCTATCTTTAAGATATAGTCTCGATTTCATTTTCGCATTTTATTGCTGTTTGGGAAAATAAAAACGAGAAGACAAAGCTAACTTCCCAATTTTAAAATACTTTCAAATCTAAATAAAGCGAATAATATTATAATCCTAAAGACCGATACGTTACCTAAAAACAAATGGAAGCTATAAGATATAGTCATCCGATCCGGTCGGTTCCGACATATTAGCAGTTTGCAGTAAAAAGAAGACTCTGTGCAAAGTTTCAGCTCGATAGCTTTAAAACTGAGAGACTAGTTTGCGTAGAATAGACGGACAGACAGACGGACAGACGGACGGACAAAGCTCAATCGACTCAGCTCGTCACCCTGATCAAGAATATATATAGTTTATAGGATCGGAAATGAATATTTCTATGCGTTGCAAACTTCTGGGCAAAATTATAATACCCTTTGCAAGGGTATAAAAAAGATATTCGTTTAATCTTGAAATGATTTGAAAAAAAAATGATGTTTGACAAAATGTCAAAATAACCAGCTCATATCAAATTGATATGGATCTTTTTTTTCTGTGCAGTCTTAAATCGAATCGGGCAATGGTGCCACCAACTTGATTGTGAAGCCTCTTCATTAGGCTTTCTTTTTCAGTATGTGGCGTTTCGCTGTACACTTGTAAACAACATAGTTTTGGTGTGCTCCGAATAGGTCAACTTTTGTGCCTACAAAACACAATTTTGCGGAAAATTATAATATTCTGCTTTCATTTGAAGAGAACGCAGCTGAAGTCCATCAAATACTGTAAGAAGCTTACGGGCAACATTGTCCAAGCGCAAAATGGCTGGGTCATGCTCTGTATTTGGTGGGATCAATTGAGCGTGGTCTACAACTACCGAACTCAGTTCACGCTCGCACACATGTTGCGCAGCTGGTCAAGACATGCCTTGGTACGCCGTAATGGGAATTCCTACCCCACCCGCCGTATAGCCCAGACAATGCCCCTTCCGACTACTCGATAATGCATGCCCTTAAGGATCAGCACTTCTTCGAAACAGCACTTCGAAAACTTCACCATTGGATCGATTCGTGAATCGCATCAACAGACATATTGGTTTTTCGAGATGGTATCCGAAAATTGCCAGAAAGATGGGAGAAGTAGTGGACAATATAGAACAAGAAGCTTCAAACTTGAAAAAAATCATTTAAAACAGTTTTATACAGGTGGAACGAACTGAATGAGCTGTTTGGGAAGCGTCCTGTATCAGCAGACTGTTGGTGTCAACACATTTGTTGACGATTTTGACTCCATTTTTCAAAATGTAAAGGATGAAACTTCTACCGAGTCCGATGCATTTGTCAACGACGAAATATCTGAAAATGACGCAGTTCCTGTTGCTGAGAATCAATATTTTTAAACATTTTAGCCGCTGCTATGGCAGCTGAATAATACTGCATGAGTAGAAGGCTGCATTTCGCCTGGAATGCTCGACTGGCTTGAACCAACGACATCGTTCGCTTATGCCTTCACTGTAGAACATTTCGCATAAGTTGGGCTGTACGTTGTTCCCTTTTAATCAAAAATATTTCAATGTCCTCTATTGCAATCAATTTCAATTTGCCTTTGTTTACAATCCAACAGCTGATCCCCGCTTTTATGTGTTACCACCCTGTTAAAATCCAGAGTTAAGTTTGCGTTGGTGCTGCCACATCTGCCAAAAAGGTGGTCATTTTGTGAATTTACAAAAGCTGCATAAACAGGAATAAATTTGATTTTGCAAATTGAAGAAATCGTGAATTTCATAGCATAAACGTAGTAAATATCACTGTGACACATTTTTGGAACTCAAAAAAGTTGATCGCGTGGAGACCAAAAAAAAAAACTGAAATGGTGTGATGGTAGTATAAAAATCCTGTCTGGGTTTGGTTTGATTAGCTGCCGCTTTGTTTTTATTGCACTTTGAACTTTTCAGCTTCAGAGTAGGATTAACGATTCCATATCTTGTAAACTATTTTGAACTTTGCTTATGTGTCTTTAGCAAAATTCTTGCTCTTGGCTTGGCCTACAAAACGTTTCTTTGTAGCAAATCAAAAAACTAACATCTTCATACTGTAAATTTTCATCACTTTTTTACAGTATTTCAACTATATCTTTAAACCCGTTACAAATTTGGACAAGTAAGTAATAAGTAAGTAGTAAGTTGTAGCTTCGACCAAAAAAAAAAAAAACCCGTTAATACGAATAAACTTTATTCAATTACTCTTTCATATAGTTCAAAGCCCAAAAGCATGTAAAACTGTCATAAAAACTCGAAAAAAATGTATTATCGATAAAAAAGTAAAAAAACTCAATTTCTTGAGTTACAGTTTGTAAAAGTTTTTTTTACTATTTTATTGATTTAATACAAAACAATCGAAATTTTTGATTGTGTCAGCCAAAACCTACCAAAAACTGTAATTTTTCGAGTTTTGGTTGAAATTATACATGCCCTAGGGCCCGTAACTATATGAAGGACCAATTGAATGAAGTTGGTAAGTTCCAATCGTTTGTTTACTTAAGTCAAAGCTACATTTTTGTCCTACATTGCTGGGTCAAATTCGTTACAGTTTTCAAGTCAAAGTTGAAAAACAGGGCAAAATGAGGGATTTTTTGCATTTTTGTGTTAAAAGATGTGACTATTTTGACTTGCTACCTAGAAATGTTTTGTAAACCAAGTCAACAGCAACAACTTCCTTCAAGAAGTAAAAGCAAAATTCCAAATAGTTTACGAGATATGGGGTTACAAGTCCCAATCATAAGCTTAAAATTTCAAAGTGCAATAAAAGGAAAACGGCAGCTAACCAGACCAAACCATCATACCCTTTCAGCATTTTTTGGTCACGACTCTATCAAAATTTGTAGTGTTGCATAGCGTCCCCATCTGCGCTTTAAGATATGCAACTCGAACTCTAACCAAAAGTGTCTTGGTAGCTACAGGGAACGTATACTGAAGTACTGTACCGTATTTTCTGCCTCGAATTAAAAATTGTAAGGACCGTTTTGCATAGTCAGTTTTGAGGCATCAAATAACAAAGTGCAAGAATAACGAATTTATAGACATTCTCATTCTTGAATGGAAACTTTTTATACAAATCGTCGTTTTAATCAATTTTCACTAATTCACTTCATGATCCTTTTGTTGTTGTCACACTAACCGTTTCGTTAAGCACCAACAATTTGTAAGCGTTTGGCCGTCTCTTTTGGGTATTAACTTGGCAGTTGTTATGCTCTGCCTGATAGATGAATTGGAACTACACTGTTGTCTGATGAACGGCATGCACTTTTATAGCTCAACACGAAAAATCATCAAAAGGCAAAGCCATCAAAAAGCAAAAAAAAAAAAAAACAAAATCAAAAATCAAAGCTTGAAGCTAACAAACAGCCAAGCCGTGGTTAAGGCAGAGGCATGTTTCCATTTTTTTTTTTTTTTTGGTACTTTATGTAACTTGAGATGCACTTACTCTCCAAAAAGCCACACGCAATAGCAAAAATAACAATAAGAAAACGCAAAAAGCTACGGCGCCTGCGCGACTGCCTTGGCTCTGAGAAGCTCATCTGCCAAAGCCAAAAACAAAGCCAGAGCTTTCTGCGGTTATTTTTTTTTTTGCATTGATAAACCAGACTTGTTCAGTGGCTAGTGCCAAGTTCAGTGGCGGAATCTGTCAACGACCAACGGTAAGTGTTGTAATCATGAATCTTTATTGCTTTTGCCATTTGAAGTTAGTTTCAGGCCACGGTTGGCGGCATCTCGGGCTGCTTCCAGATATAACTGGCCCAAGGAATGCACTCCTTCAGCAGATGCATATAGGCCATGCCATTGGGGCAATCCACTTCAGTGGCCGGGACGTCGAGAGTCTCGCATAGCCAGTATTTGGCCGGATCGAAGTGATGTGTGTAAGTTTGCCCTATCTCGGACTCATCTTTGCAGGCCGAGCGTCCCGCATCCGCACGCACCACCACCAAAATGGCGGCCAACAACAAGCACACAGTGAAAACTGCAAAATGCCAACCATATAGAAAAAGTTAGAGAATAAATGGGTGTACCCACCGGACTTCATGTTCCTTAAAGTACACAGAAGATGAGGAAAACTGTGCGCTTGACAGTTGGCCAACTCGACTTTTATAGGTTTCGGGAACTACACAAATAACAATAATAAAAGTATTGACATTTTGGAGACACGCGCATCCGTTGATTATTATCTGGGGAGCAGAACAGCATGGGGCAACATGACAGCGATAACGCATAGAAGGAGAAATTTGGCCAAAAGAACCAACGGTGGGGGGTTGTGGGCGAAAGATACTAAAGTAATTGTTGCCATTTTGTTGCATCAAGATAAGATACGCGAATTTGATGCTGCTACACTCAGCGACAAGAACGAGGTCTTTGACAAATACTTTTGAAATTACCAAATGAAACTAGATTTATGATCTAAGCATTAGACAATGAGACACATCGGCCTTACACTAGCAGAAAACTAGAACATGATTAGAGTACGAACGCTCTTGAAAAAAATTTAATCGCTCTTGAATTCTCAAGAATTTCGCTCTTGAAACCGAGCTAAATTCTTTTTTAATTTGGTTCCTATAGGCAAGGGGAGTGAGGGGAAGCAAACTTTGCGAGAATATCACTTTTGGTGATACAAGAATTTTCAATCTTTAGCCCCATACGGAAATCAGAAGTAACGAGAAGTTTCATACAAAAAATGAGGGAAGAAGAAGCAGAAGTTACAACTTCGCCTCTTGAACTTTTTGCATGTACGGAGGTGCGAAGTTGAATGATACACTTAACAGTTAATGTTACGCTTAACAGCACATTTGTGGAGACTATGTAAAATGGCTGTGGGCCTTATTGTGCTTTGAGCAGCAGACGCAGCATTGAGAATGCACCATTTGAATGTCATATGTGATCTTTTCCACCCCAAACATTCGGACTTAAGTTTTGTGATCAAGGCTTGAGGAGAAGTGGCCGAGCTTCTACAAAAAATCAACTTGGCATCAAAACAAAATACAGATGATCGAGCAGTGTGACCTTCCGCCAACTAAATTAAACGTACCAAATACTCAAATTTTTGGCGTAATGTTTTTCTTAAGTCTGGTAACACTGCTCTTACGTTCCACGGCGACGAAACATGGGGGAAGTTAGCTAAATTACGTACTTCGGATGCCCGTATGGGCCTTTACCGTACTTTTGAGTAGGAGAGAGTCTTCGGTTGTGGACACACTTGTGTTTTTCACTAATAACTTTTGTCCAAGTCAACATTGTGCGGTGATATGAACATCATTGTTAAGCTAGAGACTCTAGCTAACTTTCCTCTGAAGTAACCTATTGTTCTAGACAAATGGAAAAAATTTGCAGCCATGTATATGAAGTGATGATTTTTGGCCAAAATTATTTTTGTACCCGGTTGTGCAAACCCTTGAAAATCGCTAGAAATGGAAAAAATATGAAGTAAAATGGCCATGAGATGATGAAAACAGAACGTTTATTTATTTAAGAAGCCTTCAGTGGCAAAAAAATCAAAAAATGATGGCCTTCAGTGGCAAAATGAAAAAAATGATTCCGAAATGCAATTTTTGCATGTGAAATAGCCGGCCGCCATGCCAGCGTACTTCAAATGCACAGGACGATCTCAAACATCGCAATGGATCGAATTTGCAGCGGTCAGTGTTTTTTTTGGCAAGAGCGCCAAACAAATCAAACAGAAGTCGACATCTTCGTCTTCTTCCGATGACGTTTGGCCGACGGCTTGGCTGGTGGTGTTGCCTGTCGTTTTCCCGGCCGGCCACGTTTCTGGGGTCTGATTTTTTTACCTTCTCGCGCAAAACCTTGACGCTTTGCGTAGAAGTTAGCACAATGGTTTGCATTGGCTTGCGACCGCGATTCGATGGCTTTTTCGGCGAAGTTCCTTGCACCGGCCCAATTTCATCTAACAGTGATAAGCGGCTAGCTGAAGACGCTCGTGAAGTGGATGGTTCGGGGGAGGTTAGGAGTTCGTTGGTTGCAATCACGAACGAATTCCAACAAAACCGAATCCACAACGGACGAAACATCTGCAAAATTTGCTCTGACTTTCTCCAAATACCGTATCAAAGTGGTTCGAGGAAGCCCATATTCCTTGGCTGTAGCTTTGACGGCCTTCTTATCGATGAGACATTGATTTTTGTTGAATCGGACGATTTTTTTGGTGTTGACATGGCTAAAAATGTACAAAAATTCACAAAAATGCTGTTAAAATATGTTACACTAAAATAAACAACGATATTTGACAGTATCAAGGGTTTCCACAACCGGTGAAAAAGTGTGTCCATTCCTTGCCAACGGTAGCCATTTTTATTTTGTTCAGCAAATTTACACGACACAAACATTTCACTGAAACTTAATATCACATCACAAAGTACACTTAATGCACTTAATCACAAAGTATAATACTCACCTCTTTTCAATGTTTTGCTTCGATTTAACGTAATGCGGAAATTCAAAAAAATAGAAACTGGGACAAATTTTCACGATTTTTTTTATTTGCTCACAGCAAGAAATTAAGAAACTGTACTGTCAAACTTCAAATTTGACATTACTCAGTTTGCCGGCATCTGTTACCTGTCAAAAAATAGACTGGGGTGTCCACAACCGGTGACTTTACCCTACGAATGCTCTTGATTCAAGAGTGAAATTCTCTATTTTTTTCTAAGTGTACAACTTTTTATTGAATTATTGTTACCTTGAATCGAACTTATTGGCATGATCAATCTAAAGAGCTGAAAGAGTTGATTTGATCTCGACCTTCGGATTAAAATTTCAAGAACGAAGGGATTGCAACAATCCGAAAATGCTCATTTCAAGTAGTGATCCTACTTGAAAATCAAATGAACCTGACTCGAGATTGAAGTAAGAACGGAATTCCAATGTCAAAGTGAAATTAAACCAAGGACAAGTTCCAAACTAAGAGAGAAAATCTCTTTTACTAATACAGTTAGGCTAAATGGTTGCTCACATATACACAAATTTTTCTGTCATTTGCGGTGAGTGTTTCTAGTACATTTCTTGTTCTTGTGGGATGCTTTTTTTTGGGTTTAAATAACAATTTCAAGCATTTTTGCAGCAATCCTTATTCGCTGGATACATTTAGTTCAGCTGTTCGCTCTCATTTAGGCTTTTCGGTTACATTTGGGTATATGTCCGTCTCGCTCTAACCACTGTGATTTTCTACTGGCACTAAAGTATCTTTTCGGCACTATAAGTATCTCCTTGGGTACTTTCGTTTACTATTTTCGCAAATTATTTTGGTTTTAGGATCCACTCGCGCAATAAATCACTTTTTCGTGAGCTCGAAAAGTTTGAAGTTGTCCGTAACTTGCTTCAAATGGAAAATGAAAGACTGAAATTGGTGAATTTACCAACGTTTTTTTGTCAATTTAAGCAGCTCTTCTATAGAGCGAGTTTGTAAGCTGGTTTATGTGCAAGTCAAAACTCAGGCGTCTGTCAATGAACACTCTCTGGTACCTGGGTCCGTTATTATGAGCTAGAAGTTGATCTTCCATGAAAACATCGGTGGCACCTAAACATGTAGGTGACAATGGTACACTTCGCTTAATTGATAGCAATATTCCAGCGCCTTGCCCATCTGCAAAATCGATACATTCACTGCTTTACTCTTTTAAATTCTTAAAGGTTCTTTAAAAGCTTTAGATCAGGGGTGCGCTCAGGCTATGCGCACGCTGCGCATTTGTTATTGCTTGCCATCGCAACAACTTCAACAACTTAACAACAATTTCATGTATATTGCTCTTTCTGTAACTATGTTTTCAAAACCGGACACCTTCGGGTACTCATGCAAATCGGAACCGATCGATCTGACATTTCACATGTAGATCTTTTCTGGACTGGGCTATCGATCCTCGTAGGAGTTTTTTCGAATAAACTGAAAGTGTACTTTGCGCATGTATGTATGTGTGTTGCTCGTGTGCCTCAATGAACTAAAAGTCTTTATTGGTGCTTGTGTGCTATTTTGTACCCCTTCCAAATTCATCGAGAACTGTAAAACAGGAAACACAAGAAAAACATAACCAAGTGTTCTGTTGAGAGAGTAAGTCAGTCTGTTAAATTTGAGCCTGTCATTTTGGTGAGCTTCTGCTGTGAGGTCTGACCATCACAGCAGACTTGAAAGCAGGGGCCTAAACATTAAGCCCATTCGTTGTTTTACGCAAAGGGAGACCCGTATGGGTCGTTTTTTTTCTGTTCAAACGAAGGTTTTGTTGCTGGCTGCAAATGAGTTCGTTGTGGTTTTCTACTTAGGGATAGCCGCGCGTGTGGACCTGCAAGAACAACATCATATGTGTCTCTCTTCTTTTTCTCTCCGAGCGAAGGTTTTGTTGTTGGCTGCGTATGATTTCGTGCATATCACACAGGCATGAGCTAACACACACACACAAACAAACAAAAATCGGTTCTCTTTTTTATATCTTGGGGTTCATGTCGTTCGACAAATATTTTCTTCATTTGTATTGGTGTTCATGCGGCCGTTTGCTTATTCTGGGCACCTCTGCTCTAAAGCTTCTATTAGACAAGAAGCTTTTCAAGACCAGGTTAAGCTGAATCTGGACCATGTCAGACTTGGTCAAAAGCTAGTTGCGTCAACTGTGGACTTCTGTAGAACCGAAATAACGTGAAAGCTTTTACATTTCGGGAAGGTAGCTTACCCAGTGACTGCCGAATAGGAACAACATTGACAGACCCATGCCTAGTCCTAAGGGCATGTCAAGTTCAAAACACAATAAAAACTTAATTACCATAATGATAACACATAAATTGTGAATTCATTTAAATTATGAAACAAAAATCATCGGTCCATTAATTGCTAAATACATTTGTTTTTGCCTTCATATTTTTGCGACTTTGGATATCAGTTGTTTTTATTTATTTTCTTTCATTTTGAAAAATATTTAACATTTATGTTAACTGTTTCTTTCTTTGTATTGTCTTGGCCTTTTGTTTGGTTTCTTGGCCTACGATTGCCACCGCCGCAAGCATTTTGATCGCCGGCCACTTGACCAACATAAATGGCAAAACGAAAAAAGGGGGAAAAAAATTGAAAAATCAGTTAACAGCAAAAGTTTGACGAAAACTTAAAACCGAAATCGCTTACAACATGTTTAAAGTATAATTACAATTTCCGCATTAACCAAAAAGCGGCCAGGGGGCAGGGACAGGTGTTGCCTCCTAGCAGACGCTGAAGATGACGTTGCACGCTTGCGCATTTTTGTTTGCTTTGTCTGCGGGTGATTTTTGGGCAAGCGACGAGACGACATCAGTGCAAGGGGCTAATTATCGATTAAGTTGCCACGGTTTTGGTCTCAAGCAAATCCAATTAATTTTGTGACTCGTTATGATTGCACATGCCCCCAAAAAAAGTGTACTATGTAGCCGTCTTGGTAGGTTAAAAATAGTTTAAACTCATTCAAACTAAGTGATTTTTCATGTTTTGAATACCAAGCGATAAGAATCGTGGAGTATGGAACCCTATAAATATGCCATTATTGGGCCACAAATTGCAACATTTTCAGTCGAACCGTCAACAAAATGCACAAAGGTAAGACCGAAAAAGCCATTATTGATCTGATAACTTCATTTCGATTTCATTGACAGCCACCTTACTCAGTTGCCTGCTCCTGGGCCTGTTCTTGGCTGTCAGCATGGCCTATAATGGTCAGGATATCTATGCTGAACCCAATTGTGACATTGTTGAGGATCATTCACGTAAATTCCGTGACATTTCGGATCCCACCCACTACTGGGTCTGTCCGGAGGGACAGGAGAAGGCCGATTATATTCAGTGTCCTGATAATTATGCCTTCATGGAACCCGAACAGGGTTGTGTGGTGTGGGAGGAATGGAAGTGGCTGGAACCTTACACTAAATAAACAAGAAGCATTAAAATGAACTTTGGCATTTGCCAGAGTTCCAAGTTTAACGAAAATTTGATTGGATTTTTGTGTTGTGCGGGGGATGGGAGTAGTGAAATGGTCGTCTTGGATAAATAAATTATGCGAGGGTAGTTCGATAAGACATTTTTGAATTTCCCGAGTAGTTACTTTACCTGCAAGTCTGCTTCTGTTAATTAACATCTGTTCATAGAATCCATGTAAAATATTAAGCCAGTAAAGGCAGGCAACCTGATGATTTCTGAACAAACCCAAAAATAGAGTTCATTGCATCCAAGTGAAGCTTCGAACTCCGCATCATCAATTTTACTCTGATTAAGAAGTGACGCCGAATGTTTAGGGCACGAATTAGCGGCCATATCCCATTCTCGAGAGAAGATCAAGCTCTTAACTAGGTGAATGTAAAAGAGTAAATTGCATATCGATAAATATAATATACAGTTATTGCACAGATTCGAACTTGGGTTGAAGCAGAACCAATCATTTTTTGTTAAAGAAAACAAGTAAGAGCGTTGCAGTTGAGTGGCCCGACTCCAAAATACCCTGTACAATTGAGACACACATACGAACACACACACACACACCCACCAGCGACCATCAAGCCATAGTGGCAAACATTGGCGGACAGCAAAGGCAACGGATACACCAGCCTGCCCACCTCGGATGGAGCGAGAATTCTATTGATGCTGCATCTTTGCAGGCAATGCTAGAAGGCATCCAGCTAAGTGGAAATGCCGAGAGACAAGCGATTGGGCTTGCAAAGGCTATGGAAAGAGCCTGCGATGCCGCGATGGTGCGCAAGAAGAGGGGCCCTGCCAGAATTCGGCAGGAGTGCAACCACTCGAGAAGGCACCCTGTAGTACGGCGTACCGTCGGTGCGACTTTGCATTACCAGTCGTTAGTGTAGGGATGAGTCGGTATGTCTCTGGATTACTAGTCGTCAGTGTAGTGGTGCATCACCTGTCGTTAGCGAGTGTGCTCCCATCACTACACTGACGACTGGTGATGCAGCGTAGACCGACCCATCACTACACCGACGACTGGTAATGCAGCGGACATTCCCATAGAAAATTCTTTAGGCAAATAACATGGCTGGTGGTTAGGCTGGTAGTAACGATTCGTTAGCGGATTCGTTAGATCCAGACGTACTACAGGGCAGTATCAACGCGAGATGAAGCGATCCCGGCAGAGCCCGATAGACCAACAGTCCCAACTCCAAGTGGACATTCTGCAAGCTGCGTTCCAAACGCGCCGATCAGAACTCAAGATGGCCATCAAACAAAGCAAGGCAAACTACTGGGAAATATTGTGCGAAGAAGCGGAGGGACAAGCTTACAAGGTCGTCATGGGAAAGCTGGCAAGACGACCATCTCCCATATGTCCTACGCAGCTGCAAGCAATTGTTCATACTCTGTTTCCGGTCCACCCAGAGACAACAGACCAGACGATAGTTACGGAGTTACCGCAAGATTGTACTACGAACGCAGAGGAAGTATTAACTGCGCTATCCCGCATTCATGCTGATAAAGCGCCTGGGCCAGATGGCTGTGAAAATTATCGTGGAAACACAGCCAGACGTTTTTGCTGTCTTTTACAACCAGTGCATCAGGGAAGGAGTCTTTCCATCAAGATGGAAGCTTCAACGACTGGTTCTGCTTCCAAAAGGGGACAAGAATATGGAAGACCCCTCTGCGTACAGACCACTGTACATGCTAGAAGTCGACGGCAAACTATTTGAGCGCATCCTACGCAATCGTCTAGAGGCGGAACTGCAAGAACGGCATGTCCTTTCAAACCGACAGTTTGGTTTCAGAAAGCAGCGTAGTACGATAGATGCACACCGCCCGCAGGGCCACAGCTGGTAGAAGATGGCTTAGTGGCAGTAAGGAGTATTGCCTGGTTACGACGTAAAGAACGCATTTAACTCCTTCCGCTGGGAAAAGATTCTACAAGCACTCATTCGTCTTGGCATTTCTAATTATCTGGTGAAACTAATAGCCAGCTACTTCGAGAAGTCACAGGCGGCGTGCCACAGGGCTCAGTTATAGGACCGATTTTGTGGAACGTGATGTATGAAGGAGTTCTTAGGCTAGCTACGCCGATAGGCGTCGCATTTTGGTTTGATGACATCGCGTCGTCTCAGTAGCGTTGAGATGTGATTAAAACCAACGACGTTATATGCGAGACCGACTGGCTGGGGACACGCTGGCCAGGCTCCCTAAAAAAGCAGTCTGAAATCACACGGTCGGACGTATAACATCGAAGGAGGCTACAAAGTACCTGGGGATTATGCTGGACCACAGGCTAAATTTTAAAAGCCACCTAGCGAACGTGGAGGAAAAGGCTATTAGAGCAACAAATGCCTTATCGGGAATTATGGCTAATATCGGTGGACCTCGACAGCGTAGCAAATGGCTGATCTGCAACGTAGTCAGGTCTATCATAATGTACGCAGCACCGATATGGGCTCCTGTAATGATAGTGCCGTCATACATCCGAGGATGCAAATGAGCATACAGGAGGTGTGCTCTTAGAGTTACCAGCAGCTTGCTAGTTCTAGCTGGAATGGTACCGCTGGACCTTTTAGCGATGGAAAGCAGAGAAGCAGATGAGCATCGACGAGAGAGGACGATGACGAAATGGCAAGCAAGGTGGAGTGCTACCACCAACGGCAGCTGGACAAGAAGACTGATTGCGGACTTAACGCCGTGGGTAGCTAGACAGTACGGACAAACTGACTTTACCTATCACAGCTACTGACCGGACATTAGATGCTTCAAACAATCCTATCCTCGAGATTGGCTGCCACCTCGGGAGAGCTCTGTTTGGCCTTTCGCATAATTAAGCATGAGATAGAGGTTAGACTAGGGTTGGTTTTAGTGGGTGAGGAGTTCCGAGTCCCACACTTTTTGGCTTTTAATGCTTTCCCTCCCAAAAAAAAAACACCCACATGCGCGAGCGCACACCGACTCTGGAAGAGGCACAGCGCTCCCCTAACTCTAACCAGCAAAATGGTTTCGAACATAGCTTTGATGTTTTTGCTCGGATCTTATTGCGCTTTCAGAATAGATAGATAAAAGTCCTCAGATAATATTTATTACGCCACCAGGTTGTAACTTAAAGAGTGTGGGGAGGGGGGCACTCTCTTGCTCCCATTGCTGCCATGGCTTCGAGATTTATTTTTCAGCAACTGGCGTCACTTCGACGCAAACGGCATAACAGGTGCAGTGTGAGCGATCGAGATTCGATTAGTGGGTTTGTGTTTTCAGTTGTTCTTGGAATGCTCCCAATTTCAAATTTCGTATCCACCGCTGTTATACGGTAAAGCTGTTATATAACTGGCTAACTGAACAATTAATGCTGATATTGACTCATCTGAGTTTTTTAGACAAATTAATCTCAAGGTTCAGATTAGACTGATTCGGAACTATGTTTCCTTACCACTGAATCTTTGTTCTACTAACAACGCCTTGGATGATTCGTTTCGTGTCTCATTTGCTGATAACAATAAACTCTACCGATGAATCAACTCGAAAGCTTCTTTTCTTCTCGACCACTCGGTCGTTTGGGCGGAAGGTGGGCTGTTATTTTGCCCGGGTTCGCGCAAGGGCCACGTCTATGTCCAAACAGAAGAGTCGCCATGGGGAAGTCACTGAACTAGCATTGTTTAAAGCGAAAATGTATGAAAATCATTTAAGGCCCAATGTCACAAAAGTTCGGACCAGACAAATTGGTTGCTCAAGATGATAATTTGACATTTCAGTTGACAAACTCTCAGTATCCTTTGATACAAGCTATTATCAGTTTAGTATTTTTTTCATCAAGTTTGTAGAATCATTGCGGTTCTCTACAAACTGCCATTGAAATTAAAACACAAAGGGCTTAACGCAGTTGTGAGTAACGACAAGTAAAGTAACATTTTTTATAGAAAACTGTGGTAATGAGAAGTAAAAAAGTAAAATGTTACTTTAAGACTTACTTCATCATCAGGCAAGTACTGTTAGGTTACATGTAGAAGCTATGTCATTTACACAACATTTATATAATGGATTATAAAACTTATTGACTGCAGTAAACGGAGCATCAAATCAAGTTAATTTACATTTACAAATAGAAAGAAATAAAACGAGAAAAAAAGCTTACTTCGTTTGTACCGGCTTAATACACTAGAAAAAGCTAGCGATTTCGACCACTCTTTGCAAATAAGCTTAAAAACAAACAAAATTAACCATGACCGAGTTTAAGAGCGTTAATACAGAAAACAAAAAAGATTTTCTTACTAAATCCCATTTTCCGTCCGATCATTTCTATGGCAGCTACAAGAAGTAGTCATTCGATCAGGTCGGTTCCGACATGTTAGCAGCGTGCAGTCAAGATAAGACTGTCTAGAAACAGAAAGGCGGACAGACGGGCAGACAAAGCTCAATCGACTCAGCTCGCCATACTGATCAAGAATATATATACTTTATGTGGTCGGAGATGATTCCTTCTATGCGTTGCAAACTTCTGGGCAAAATTATAATACACTTTTCAAGTGTATAAATATACAAAAATTGTGAAATATGTAAAAATAGAGGAATATTTGAATGTAGCCACCGGTGCACAGTGTAAGATTTTGCCAATCTAGGGGGACTTAAATTAATTTGGCCATACGGAAATATGTTTCTAAGATGAACAACATCGGAGAAAAACTACTCCAACCTCCCATACAATATCGCTTTTTTCAGTATTAGACAGAAAACGATTTTCATATGGGAGCTATACGATAGAGTCACCCGATTTTGATGAAACTTTGCAGAATTGTGTGAAAGTTATCACTGAAAACAAAAAAGTTTTTCTCACAAAAACTAGTTTTCCGACCGAGCGTTCCTATGGCAGCTATGTGGTATATTCATCCGATCAGGCCGGTTACGACACATATACAGCCTCTATGTAATTTCAAGACATTGTGCAAGGTTTGGTAACGATAGCTTTAAAACTGACGGAGTAGATATCAAAAAACATGCGAATTAGACGTGATTTTGTTCGAAAATTGGTCTTATAATAAAACGAAAAACTCAAAATGGCGGAAACATGCGGACGGTTTTTTTTGTGAATATGTTCTGGTGATCTACCCGCTTGCTCTCCATGTGGTGGCATCGCCGAACTCGATGGAACTTACAAGTTGTAGTCCATAAAAGCAACAAGATTTTTTGCAATTTGCCTAGTTTTTAGGTGTTTATAAAAAACATTATATAAAATGTTCCAGTAAAGGTATTTAGACCAGGTATTGAAATTTTTGCAGTTCAACTATTCAAGAATAAGAAAAAATAGCTCTTTTTGGAAACAAGACACTGACGGCTAAATTTTAATCACTTTAATTTTGTACCTGATGCGAGTTGTTAAATTTAATTTTTTAAGCGTTGCAATGTGGCATGTTTAATGATTTTTGTTTTTTTTTATAACAAGTGGATATTTTACTAGCATTTAAAAAAAAAATCATTCAATTTGAAGCACTTTTTTTTTTGATTAAAGTCCCCTTAGATTGGCAAAATCTTACACTGTGCGGTGGTTAAAGTCACTAGGACGCGTGTACAACTTATGATTGTGTGAATCGGTAGCACAGAGAAGCCTGTAAATTGATAGTAGTCCAGGGTTCCCAAGAAAGAGAGCGCCAAAAAGTGACTGTGTCTCTCTCTAACACACAGTGATGCATGACTTCGGCAAGCATTCGGTGTGAATTGGGGAGTATGTTCGGCCCCCAGGGGCTATGGCTGAGGAACTCTGATTAAGTGCTCACCCACATAAGCACATTTTTGTCAGTCCTCTCAATTCGGCTGGCGCACCGCGGCGTTGGTCTAAGCCACCTTACCTACATAAAACTTTCTTGATGTGCAAAAAAAAAAAAAAAAAATAAAAACAAGTGAGAAGGTCGGTCAAGCCCGACTCTATAACATACTCTGTTCCTGGAGAAGGAGCTGAATGCACTGCAGCTGCTGCGCTCATCTCTAAGTTTCTCTCCCGCTCTCTCTCTCTATCTATCTCTCTCTCTTTCTCTCCCTCTCTCTCTCTAACATTGTGCGGCGTTGGTTGTTAGAGGGTGGGAGGGGGTTGCGGAGGGTGATTTACTTATTTGCTCATAACTTGAGAACGGCTCATCCGATCTTTATCATTTCTTCGGCAAATCGATACATATTGCTATTGACTAACTATCTCTAAAAGGTACATATCATCTATCTATGGAGATATGATGTTTTTTTCAAAATTGCGGGGGCCTTACTATCTATTACCATCTCTGAGATCTGTTTGTTCATACGGACGGACGGACGGACGGACGGGCGGACGGACGGACGGACGCACGGACGGACGGAAAGACAGATGGACATGGCTATATCGACTCGGCTGTTGATGCTGATCAAGAATATATATACTTTATAGGGTCGGAAATGATTCCTTCTCCCTGTTACATACTTTTGCACAAACTTAATATACTCTATGTACCTTCGGTACAGAGTATAAAAATCGATTAACTAAAAATTGACTAACTAACTATATACTAACTAACTAGTATATATATATATAGTTTATTCATATACCATTTATCCAACATTATACTCTTAAGTCCTTTGAAAATTTGGCAAATTTTTCGTTTTTTTGGTCCGTTAAATTTACACCCGCTGTATTTACCAGATGACTATTGCCGTTTATAAAATTTTCAAATTTCATATTATTTAAGACCGCCATCGACACCTTTCATTTGTCAACGCTTGCGCTTTTGTAAATACATACCTGTTGAAAATTTGCCAAATTTCACGTTTTTTTTTGACATAAAAGCTCAAAGCGCGATTGTTTTAGATATCGTGATGATTGCGGAGGCTTTGCCCTAAAAATGGATATCCTTCTGGTAATTTGTTATTTTTGCCTCAACTGACAATGCTAAAATAAAAGCCCCAAAACAAAACACAAATTTCTTTTGAATATCATTCAACGAATCACTGCCTTTTCCAACAGCCCTCGTTTCTAGTTTTGTGCCCAAACCTAAAGAAGACACTTTGGCAGAACTTTTAATTAAGAGGCAACCCAGAGCCAGAGTCATCTCAGTTTATATGTCTGATAAATGATAATTAGGCAGTGCGTGTTGTCTGTTGCGCTTGTAATGTTATCTAACACCTTTGATTGCCAATCAAAGCTGATGCCGACGCGACTGCTGCTGCGGCAGCTACTACAATCAATCAACTAGTATTGTCGATTCCCAACGCACACACACTCTTACACACACAGCGACAGTGTTGAAGACCAGTGCTCCAATTTGAAGCTTAACAAAATATAAATTGTTAGGTTTAAGTAATTTTTTGATTTTTTGTGTGCCTTTTTCAAGTAAAAGTCATAAATATCAAAGCGAAGGCCCCGAATCACATGTGCGCACACATTAAAAGTGAAAAGTACTTCAATAAATTTTGTTAGAAATCATACGAGCAGAGCAAAACTCCAACCCAAAACCTGCGACTCTAACTCAAGTGCCATCACCCGGTGCGATTGTAGGTGCCCACGGCATTTCAAGTGAAGTTCGTGCTCATCAATGGCCTCATCGCCAATGAATGTTTATTGTGGCTCTGAAGAAAGTTACCACGGCCTTGACAAGGCAGAAGCTTCATTATCTGCACAGATAAGGTTCGAGTTGGAGCACAACTAGTGGCAATGACAATGGCTATTAAAACAAAGCACTTGCCATCAATTGCAGCCATCGCCTTAGGGTACCACAAACAGTTGTTGCCACAATATTATGTACTGTGTCGCAGTGTGGGTTTTGCATTTGCTGTTACTGGGTTAAGTTGCTGCCGTCCGCGCCAGAAACACTGGCAAGTGACGCACTTGGCTCGCAATTACATGACACAGGCCATAATGGTAATAATTATTGTCATTATGTATTTATGATTATTTCAATATTTTTATATCGTTGTGCAAATAAGACAATCATTCAACATATTTAACACACAAAACAGAGTGAAATAACAAAGTGCCTGACATTGAACCAATACGTCAATACTAAATGCTGAAGCATGCTCAGTATTGGCAAGAACAATTAAGTTGAATTCATATCATATTTTAAAAGGGTGATTTATTACGAAAGAGTTAGGGATTGTTTAACAAGACTCAACCCCACAATACCTGAAACAGCTCAATAAAGATTTGCTGTATTTGATCACAATTTTGTTTATGGGCGAGGCACATTTCGACTAAATGATGAGCAAGAGACTGTCGAACTACACAACAACCACAAAAAAGCACTGTTTTTGTGTGGGTTAGGGGCTGGGACAGAACATAGATGTCATTGGGCAGAGCGCTACCGCACCTGATAAATGACTTT